>DWLI01005084.1:0-10335 GCA_018249915.1 Cecropterus dorantes dorantes
TGACAGATTACCCTACATATGCCTCAGATGTAGATGGTCTACACAGATATAGTGCGAATAGAAATGCCCTGTTAATCATTTTTTCAGTCTGTTTATATGTTATTTTTCATTACTATTATATTATATGTGTGTACATATATATATATTTATTATTATTATGTGTCTTTTATGATATAGTTTATATTGTCTATTTATCTATAGGTATATTATTTATTACGTAATGTTTTAAAAGTTTCTTAAAAGTATACATGGTTTGTGAGTCTTTAATTTCCTTAGGTAGCTTATTATATA
Source organism: Cecropterus dorantes dorantes (assembly GCA_018249915.1). Classification (NCBI taxonomy): domain Eukaryota; kingdom Metazoa; phylum Arthropoda; class Insecta; order Lepidoptera; family Hesperiidae; genus Cecropterus; species Cecropterus dorantes. The sequence continues at coordinate 292 of DWLI01005084.1, forward strand.
TTTGAGCACCTTCGTACATCAGGTTTCTTTTCCCATGGCTTATCCTTGGCGCCCGTAATATTATATTGTTTGCATTTCTTAGTTGCATTTTTTGTACATGTTTCTTTTTTGTAAAACTAATTTGTGTATGTATATTTTTTGTTAGTATTTTGCGTATAAGTAAGCAGGTGCAATATATATACGTTTGATTTATATTCATTAATCCTGTTTCTTTGTATACCCTTTTAGTAGACGATAGATAATTAAAGTTAAAGAGGACTTTTATCAATTTGTTTTGAATTCTTTGGATAGGATTTAAATTCGTTTTTGCGGCACAACCCCAAATTTCTATCAGATAATCAATGTGAGGTTTGACTAGGGAGTTATAAATACAATAACGTACCTTACGGGGAAAACAGTGGGTGATCCCTCGCAGTGCACCCATAAGGGAACATAATTTGGATTTAATTTTTTCAATATATGGTTTCCACGTAAGATTACTATCAAGAAGAAGACCTAGATATTTTTCGGTGTCCACTCTATTGATTTTTTGATCATTAATTTTTAAATGACCGTACTCCGCAATTTTCTTATTTTTAGCTTTAAAGATAATATAATTTGTTTTCAGAATGTTAATAGTCAGTAGATTATATTGAAACCATTTGCTTAAAATGTCTAGGTCGCGTTGGGCATCCTTTATGACTGTATCTATTGAATGACCAAAATAAAACAAAGATGTATCATCAGCATAGAGTGTTATGTCACCTTTAAGACCTATATCTTGTATGCTATTAATATATATTAAAAATAATAAAGGCCCAAGTATAGATCCCTGCGGAACACCGAAATTAACAGGTTTAGGCTCACTTTGCATATTACCAATTTTTACAATTTGTTTGCGATCAGAAAGGTACGATTTAAATATATTATGTGCGGTTCCAGTGATGCCTATTGCATTTAATTTCTTTAAGAGTATATCATGGCTAACTGTATCGAATGCCTTCTTTAGGTCTATAAATATTCCTAATGCTATATGTTTTTGGTCTATATTAATTTTTAGTTTTGTTATAATGTCTATTGTTGCTGATAGTGTGTTTGATTTTTGTCTGAACCCGTATTGTTTATCTGTTAAAAACTTTATTTTGTGCAAATGGTTTTCAAGACGACTATACAGAATCTTTTCAAAAATTTTTGATAGCGTTGGGAGAACCGATATTGGTCTGTAATTGCCTGGATCAGTTTTACTACCCGATTTAAAAATTGGCGTGACTTTGGCAAGTTTAAGAGTTTGAGGGAAAATACCCATCTCTAAACAATTATTTATACATTTGGTTAATTGTTCAAGAATCAGGTCTTTAATACTTTTAATAAGTCTAGAGCTAATACCGTCTATACCTGAGGCTATATTACAATTTAAATTTTCTATTATTTTGTTAACTTCAGATGTGGTTGTTGGTAACAATTTTGAAAGTTGAATAACATCTGACATAGTATCAATACGTATATCAGTGAATGCATTATCGTGATGGTGCTTGTCAGGTATTGCTTTAGCCAAGATTTCACCAACAGTCGAAAAATATTCGTTAAAATAATCGCATATTTTCTGATTATCATTAATCGTACCTGTTTCTGTTTCTAATTTTGTCGGGAGAGTAACTTCTTTTCTTTTATTGCTGCATAGGGTATTTATAAGGGACCACATCTTAGCAGGTTTACCTTGACATTTTTCGAATTGTTTACTGTAGTAATTTGATTTAGTTCTGTGGATGAGTTGTGCTACATTTCTTCTTTCGGTCAAAAAGTCTTCTTCTTTTTTGGTATCTTTAGGGTTTCTCTTGTAATTAAGCCACAAAATATTCCTCTTTTTAATCCTATTTATAATAAAACTATTAATCCAGTCTTGTTTTACAGGGTAGCATTTTTTAATTTTTGTTATTTTACTCTTGTCAACGGAGGCCAACAAGATTTCTTCAAACTTAGTGTATCCAAAGTCATTGTTATTTATATTAGAATCATTGAGTGTTTTATGTAGTTTTCTATAATTTATAGTTTCATATTTAACTAATTTTGTGGGATCTGGTTTGTACTTTTTAAATTCAAAATATATTTGTTTGTGATCTGACATATTCGATTCGATAATGGCCAGGTGAAATTGGTTTTGTTTAATATTTGAACAAACATGATCCAATATAGTATTAGTCTTAGTCGTTTCTCTAGTACAGTGCTTTATGTCTACTTTATTTATTATGTCATAACCACATTCCTTTAAAACTTCTTTATAATTAGTCACCGTTCTATCCACACTCAACAGATCGTAGTTAAAATCACCAAAAATTACTGCTCTTTTTCTTTTTTCAAGTTGTGTCAAATAGTAGTCTAGGAATTTTTGGTGGTTTGTACGTCCCGGTTTATATATTCCACCTATATCCAATGAGAACTTTTCAATATGAACCCACAGAAAATGGTTTTCATCAATAGAATGTTCTTCTACAAGGGCATGTTTTAGACTATTGTGGGCAAAAATTGACACCCCACCGCCTTTAGTGTTTTCTCTAAAGTTGTAGTAGTGCGTGTAGTCTGGTAATTGAATTTTCTCAGCTTCCGATTTAGAGCTTATCCACGTTTCAGATAAAATTATAATATGAATAGTGATATCTTCGAATGCCTTAATGGTACATCGTAATTCATCTAATTTGCCAGGTTTAATTATACTGCGAACATTAGCATATAGACACTTCAGAGATTGTTTTGTTGTTGTTATGTTAGTATAATTATCAGTTATTTGATAAGATGTGTATTCAGTGTTATTAATATTTTCCTTTGCATTATTTAGTTTTTTGAAACTGAGGTAATTATTCTTGGAACTCCCTTTATGTATTTTATTGCAAGATTTATTTCCCCATTTTTACTACGACTTTCTATTTCTTCTTTGAGAGCTTTTATATATGCCTGTTGTTGTGGTGTTTGATCGGAGAAAATTTTAATATTACCTTCTTTTATGGTGTTTTTATTCCGTAGTATATGTTTTGTTGTTTCTCGAGACTTAAAGCAAACTTTAAGCAGTCGCGATTTCCCTGGAAAATACTTTCCTATACGAAATATTTTTTCAGGCTCGGGGCAATTCGTATAAATTGGTTTTATTATATTGAAGAATGCTGATTTATCGTATTTACGTCTTTCTTCTGGGTTTATAGACGTTGTTTCAGTTAATCCAGATATTATGATATTATTGCACCTTATATTACGCTCATTTAATTCTATCATAATTTTTTCTTGAGTTTGTATTGTCACGCCTTCTACGAATTTCGATGAATTAGATGTTATTCGCTGGAAGTTAGATTCTAGTTGATTTATTTTCTTTTCTGTGGAACTGTTAAATTGTTTAATGTTCTTAATATCCGATTTAAGTTTGTTTTGTTCTTCCGTTAGATTATCGGTGGTAGATTTAATATTGCAAATTTGCTCTTTTATGGTCGAAATATCTTCATTTAGTTTACTGAAATTTTCAAGTTGCATGTTATTATTAGATGCTAAATATGTCATCATTTCGCTCATTTGATTTTGTAAAATAGTCATTTGCTTCCTCATCTCAATGAATTCATTCTTCATTTCAGATAATTCAACCTTAACCTCTTCCCCTTCATGCGTTAGCTTCCTTTTATTCCGAAAAGTTATTTGTGATAAGTCCGATTCATCAGAAGGTTGGTCTTTATTTGTTAAATTTGGATATGAGCCGCTACGAGCGGAGTGTAGGCCACTTCTAGGCGGTGATCTTTGTACACTCATATCTGTGTTATACTTACTCAGTGACAATCACGTCAGTATAGTGCACAACGGCGCGTGAGCGAGTCGAAAAATCAAGAGCCCGTCTCTTTTACTCACGGCGACCTCCCGCACTGATAGCGGTGAAGTAATTAGTCGTAAGTTGCTTATAATGTGTAGACTAAACACTTATTAATTACCAGAGTAGTATGGGCAAAACTTGTTAGACAACACTTTGTTTTATTTTTTGTAATTTAAAATACACGTCCGCTCTATACGCTCTCAGAACGACGAACTTTTCATTCAATTTCAATTTCAATCAGACGATTTTATTAGATATACACTTTGTGCTAGTAGACAGCACTAGCACTAAAATGCTTTAATAATTTTTCAAGTTTCTCCTTTGAAACAAGATTTTTCATTGTATGTACAGATTTAATAGGTAGGAAGATCAGTGGATTCTCTAGGAAACTATACACTCTAACTTAGTTAATAATCATTAGTGAGCTCAGAACATTGATACAATATGAGAATAAGTTGCTTTATATACATTAAATTTACTACAAAATTGGTGACACTATCCTCTTAACATAATAAATAACAAGGTTCACATTTGGATGTCTTTATTTCATCTCGCAATACCCAACAAGACTATGAGCCCCGCACTATTTTTTTTTCCTGTGTGTGTACACCCAAAACTAGAACAGATATCTAAATTCATCATTCAGATGTCTGTCTGGCCGGGGATCGAATCCGGTACCCACTGCGCGTCACACCGGTATGGTGACCGCTCCACCACGCGGGTTGTCATATATTATTATTTAAAAAAACTGTTTCAAGAGGTCAGGTTTTTGTTTTAATATTTTAACAATGTTACTAGGTTCTTATTACAATAATACCCATAACAAATAAAGGCTAGTAAATAGATTATACTAAAAATATATGTATATATTACCATACTTTTTTTTATTACCATTTTTTGAACTCACGTAAAGCGTCAATTTAAGTATAACATTATGAACATAAAATCGTTTTAAGCGGTCGGGTTTTTTTGTTTTAATATTTTTAAGAATGTTAAGTTCCATTTTCTTTTATTAAGTTAAAAATATTTGCCCCTAGATTGTATCTAAGATTATTTGTCACATTTTTATTTTCAACATATCCTGGATGCCGCACCTAGAAGAGAGAAAGAAGAACCTGTATCAGTCTCTTAGACTAAAACTCCTCAGTGTTTCTAGTTACTTGTGTCGGGCCACAAGAATCATTAAGATTACATTCGCGGCTCGCAACGTAGACCGGCGCAGCCATAAACGTCAGCCACGTCCCCAGAGGGAGAGGATTTGTGTCCCATGTGAGCTGAGCGTTCAAAACGTACATACAAATGTTTTTTTTTTGTTCATCCATTACGTCCAGTGTGGATGTAATGTTAACTACAATAAAATGATTAATAGAATAATTTAAAAACACGTTTTCTACACTCATAGCCCTGCACTAGGATTTTGTCCTATGTCGCGGGAGCCATGGACACAAAGATGAATACACAAACAACCAGACCCAGAACACAAATCTAAATTCATCATTCAGATGTCGGTCTGGCTGGGAATCGAACCCGGAACACACTGCGCATCGGCCGGCATGGTGACCGCTCCACCACGCGGGTCGTCAATAATAATAAAGAAACATTCTTAGCTAACAAAATTAATAATAATCTAATACGCACCGACATCGCGTCAATCGAAATAGAAGCGCCAATCAGAACCACACGATGAATAACTTATGACAGGGAAGTAATGAAAGAACAAAGGAATATTTCTTTTTCGTATTAGATTACACCGGCAATAATAACGTTCCAACTAATGTGAAAGCAAATATGAAATATGAGTGCTCGGTGGATAAAAATGGAGGATTGATTTACTGTAGTCCACGGTAGCGTAGCTTGGAGATAGGGCTTCCGTTCGCATAAAAACTCTACCTCGCGTAGGGATGTAGACTCTCCCGAAAATGATCGATTTTTAATCAATTCGAAATGAAGCTGGAAAATACTATAAAATGTAAAACTAGACAGTTTGTTGCTCTAAAATCGATCGAAGTCGATACGTTGATTTTGCCAAATTTTGTCTAAGATAAGAGAAATATGACATATGAAATAATTGTATAGTTAAATGTATACGCTCGAAAATAGCATAGGCCAAATCGATTATCAACTTATTAACGAATAGAAAAACGTTCCTATTGTTACAAAAATCGATTTTTTATCTCCCTCGATACGTAACTCAATAGTGCGTTTTGTTGTGTTAAAAAATTCCGTCTATTTCCCGCTACGCTTTTGTATTTTAATATTGAATTGGAAGTCATCACACCGTAACATCGCCGTTACCGAGTGTCCGATGGGGTGGCGAACGTAATTTTTCATGTTAGTCATAAAAACCGAATGAGTGATGACTTTCCGTAGCGGGTTAAATTCGCAGTTTGTACAAGATAATACCTGCAATCAAACGGTTATTGACTAATGTTTTATTGCTGCGATATTCGTTTGATTGTACACGATTTATAAGTATTAAAACTGAACCTTTTTGTATAGTGTTGCATAGTGTGTAGAATATCATCTCAACTTCATTGGCTGAATAACCACAATGCATGTGCCATAGCGTTTTGTTAACAATAAGTAATGTCAATTGTTTCCGGTTTTGTATATTAATCGATCGCTCAATAAAGGTACAAACTGTTATAACGGCCTTTTCGTATTTCATTTGTGGCACCTGTATATCCCCTAAAGATATAACATATAGATCTATTTTTATTTTGTATACGAATTTGTATGTAAAATTATGTGTATTCTGTAGCATAAAATAGCTATGCTAGATATAATAATCAACAAGAAGGTTAAAGTTATGAATATTTCAAAAATGATGTTCACTTTATAGGCCAATACATCTTTAAAGTAAAAGAAGGCTCTACAACTGCGCGGTCACCAAACCATATCTATACCATACAGGTTCTATCTCCGTCCAGACAGATCTCTGAATGATGAATTTAGACTTTCCGTTGGGTCTGGGTGTTTGCAAATTTGTGTTTGTGTGGTAGTGTCCATGACAACCACGACAAAGGATATAAGACTAGTCTAGTGTTAGTTTAGAAAGCGTTACTATATTGAAATAAGCTTTTATACAATGTATAGCGATAATAAACTCGAATAAGCTTAGATACTACTGGATATTTTGAAATAAGTGACGTAAATTAATTTTAATTTATTTCTACCCATTAAATGTTGTTCCACAATTTGTATACCTAACATTAGGAGTCTATGACCTAACTTGAACGAGGAACGTGTGATATTTTGCACGGAACTTTATCCAGCAAAGCTGAGGTAAACCGATTTGACTCGGAACTGCGGAAGTAGGTCAGTCGCAGATTATACGAAGGTTACGTGAAATTTTCTTAACTACCCACCTACGAACATGAAAGAGACGTAATACGGATAATTTTAAAGCAACCCTAATAAATATTTACACACGTACCATACCTTTAACTTTTCCACCGTTATATTAAAAAAACATTAAGTTCATCTTTCAGTAAAAAATATCAAAATGAAAAAAATGTTAGATGACCGTTACGGTCCATGTTTGATATATTTTGAGTAATTATATTTGCACAAATGTGCTGACTTATACGTATACAATATTAATATTTAATTATGTATACAATATTAATATATGATTTATATAAATTACAATTTTCTAAACCTCAATCCGGATTGAACGAACTATCGCATGTATTTTTTCTAACATTATCTCTTATTTTACGCTATTTTCAAGTTGTGAAGTAGACTACTAGTTTTCACTGTAATTACACCAAATTACGATACATAATATGAAATTCCAATCAACCACATATAAGGATTCAAAATAAACAGGCTTTAAAGAGCGACTAACGAGAAAACGGACGTACGAGCGGACGAGCAAACAAAAAGATCAACCAATACATTTTTGACAGCAGAGAGAAATAAATTTGCAATAACACATATCACATCACCCTTAATTGTTCTCAAATAGTTTAAAGCTTAATTCATTCCATTACTCACTACGAATATCTCACGCCAGAGGTCTCTATATAAAATCTTTTGCTGCATTTCTTTGTCCCCATTCCACAGTAAAGATACCCGGTATAATTACAAGCGCAAGAAATGGGACGCCTCAACTAAATCCTCCCGGTAATGCATTCCCGGCTCTTTTAGCTTTTATTTAGCTTTACTTCTTTGCTTGAAACAAACATTGCGTGATGATTATAACCTTTTTTTTTTACTTCACCACTTATAAAAAAAACACGCTTTTTACACACATAGCCTTGCAATAGAATTTTCGCCTGTATCGCGGGTGCCATGACGACACAAATACCCAGACCCAGAACAGAAATCTAACTTCATTCAGATGTCTGTCTAGCCGGGAATCGAAACCGGACCTCACTGCGGACCTCACTGCGCGTCAGACTGGTATGGTGACCGCTAAGCCACGCGGGTCGTCTAACTTTAAATATCCCACTGTTGCAAAGGTCTCCACGCTTAAGGGTTTCTAGGGGCACTTTTGAGCATTCTGCTCCTATGTGGATGGAATTAATTTGTTTAAAACTTTATTATATCTTAAAATTTGGTATGAAAGGCAAACTTGGTGCTAGAAGCATTTTCTCCGAATGAATCTTCGGTCTAAGCACATAACATGCAAGTCGGCATTTTAATGTAACGTAATTACTTGTAATAACAATATACTTATACATTTACTAGAAATAAACGGATAAAACGTTTTTTTTATTGTAGGTATGGATTCGTATTCTTATAAATAATATATCAATCCAGATATAAAAAAAAACATAAATTTGTTTTTGTTTCATATTTGGTTGATAGGCTTGTATGCCGGGTACTGGGGACTACGACAAAACCGTCGCCATATAATTAACGTCAAACAAAGATTGCGTTTTGGTTGAAAAATCTATTGTTACTTTTCTATTAATTGGTAATACTTGTAGGTACATCATCGACCTCAATACACATGACACACGTGGATACACGCAACGCAACCGTTACTGAATCAACTATGATTGATTACGTCGAGGCTCGTTACAATTTTATCGCTTGTAGGCCTACTAGACTCTTAATACCGGCGATGCATTGGCGACTCTACTGGTGTTGTAAAATCTGCAGGTTCATTGCGATGTCACTAGGGTAATCGAACTTGTGGTTGCAGTGCCTTTTTATTTTTTTTTCAGGGTTCCGTACCCAAAGGTTAATAACGGAATCCTATTACTAATAATCCTCTGCCCGTTTGTCCGTCTGTCACTAGTATCTCATGCATAGCTAAACAGTTGAAATTTTCACAGACAATGTATTTGGGGCTCCTATACAAAAAACGTGATTTTTTTACGGCAACAGGTAGACGCTTGAAATATTCACAGAAGATTTAGTTGTGTAATTACCTAAAATTTTATAATTTAATTAAACGTGATTTAAATGTTTATCGCCTATAAGCTAATGACTTCTTTAAACCACCCACCAAACAGTGGGTATAACAAATGTGTTATATATTTGTACTTTATGTTACAGTGTTTTAAGTAACATTGTATTATTATGTATAAATGTTAAGGATCCGGGGGGTACTCGACCTTCTTGAGAAATGCCCGGGCGATGAGGGGCGCCTCTTCAGGACCCCTTGAGGCCAGAAAATCCTTGTCCATCGCCCTTATGTTGACTTAGCCATAGCATATGAGAGATCCGGAGGGTAAAACGTCCCAGTACAGTTCAGTCAGTGACTTCTTTGCATCATCATCGATCCATGTAACTATGTCGAAATATCGGCAAAAAGAAATTCAAAAACCATATATCGTGAGTACCCATAACATATTAAAATGCATAAAAAGAGTATGAGACGATTATTGTATGTATTAGAATCAGTATAATTCGACAGGTGAGGTACCTGCTGTTCTACCTTTGTAGTGTTAAGCAGTTCTTATATTTCAGTGGATAGGTGTAAATGACGAATTAAATATCTAAGTTGTCAAGAGTGGTAACACATATGAAAGTACTTAGGTAGAGTTCTTGTTCTAAATGAGATTACCGATACATATTAATGGGGCGCAAAGATCATTTGTTATCAGGAGAACTGAATACTTTATTGTAAAAAAATTCTAATAAAAATATCATATACATCGTAGGTTCGATATTTCTCGCTCTAATTTCATATTTCAGTGCCTGCATCGGATCGCTCTTATGCCGTTTCGTCTTAGATTCCAGAGATTACGTCTGCCTCCACCCAC
>DWLI01005085.1:0-10335 GCA_018249915.1 Cecropterus dorantes dorantes
ATTTCATTGTTCGCTTCAAGGTTTTAGTAGTAAAACAAAGATGAAAAAAAAGTAAAAATAAAAAAAATATATATGAGTCGATACATATAAAGGTAAAAGGCCAAAAACGTTTAGAATCACATGTCTTATAGGCCTGCATAAAAAAGTAATCAGCTAACTTACTCCCGTTAATTCTGTGTGACGTTCCAACCTGCCTACAATCGCTACGGCCACAACAAACACCATGACATACCTGATACGCTTCTGCTCCAAGTGTCGCACGAACTCAGCCTCGCTGGGCAGCAGGAACAGCACGGCCGCACCCACTTGCGCCGCACGACCCGTGCGACCCACCCTATACCGTAAAAATACACCTTTTTGATTATATTTTTGAATTAAAACTTTTTTTGTTATTATTTTTTATCTTACCCTATACCCCGAAAGAACAAATTACTTGATCAAATTATGTTTTTCTTCTTTAAAACTGTTTCTGTCTTTATATTTAGATCATTTTAAAAAATAATAGAACGTAACAAACTAATTATTACTTGTCTGCCGTAAACGTGCGTACGTCTGTCCGTTGTAAACTTAAAAAGGGAAAATTGAGTACAGTTCATCCCAAAATGTATAACTAAGTAAAAACAACGCTAAAATTGAGAAAAGCATCTCCCGTATGCAATTTAATCATTTGATATTTTACGACAACCAACTTGAGGTCAATGGTTTATTTTACGACCGACTACTTCCATCGCCAAATAAAAACTCATAAAAAAATAAATTCAAATGTTTATTCAAAATCATATAAGGAACAAAAAGTTAAGCTAATATTTTTTATGATAAATTCGTACATAAATAACAATAAACTCTTCACGTACCTGTGTACATAGTCCGTGACCGATGCCGGAGCGCAATATTGCAACACGAGGTCTACTCTTGGCACGTCCAGGCCTCTCGCAGCCACGTCCTAAAACAAAAATGTTTCTTACCCCCAAATCGAACTCGAAATCCCCCACCAAATCCCCAACCAATGAGCCGCAAATATCATCGATAAACAATAAATAACGCATTTTTGTAACGGAAAACTTCAATTACTTTTTAACAAAACAAATTTAATTCCATTACAGTTTTACTATAACAAAGATAGATAGATAGATTTGAAATTAGTGAGATAATTATGAAGAAATAAAGTGTAGAACAGGAGCTTTGTAACGCGTAATGCGCTGCATTGAACGACGGCGGCGCCCCGCTGGCACGGAGATTGGACACGATATAAACTCGCTATTGTAGGATGATTACCTCCGATGTAAAGAACATTTCGACGGTTACGTCGCATTATAAACACTAAAAGTATTTAATATTCAGCGACAAAGGAAGTCAAGTTGGTAATTTAAGAATTTTGGAATATCCGTTGTCAATTAAGTAGTTGAAAATATGGAAAGTTCAATAACAACGTATTTGTGCATGCTAAGATATATTTCACATTGGACACTTGGTCACAAAGAAAACTAAGAAACTCCCATTAATCCCATAAAATAAACTCTAAGAAAAACATTTATATAAAAGAGTTTTTCTTTCTATAGAAAAGTCGTCACAATACGATTAAAATAAAAACGCGTTATACAAATACCACGTATCCATGTATTTTTGGGATATTTAATCTCTGAACTTAAAATAAGTTATCATTATTTTAAAATCAATCAATCCTTGAGTTATAATTTTGCAAAATTATTGAAACGACACCCGATATTGATATTCCATTAAACATAAACAGTCGTTTGGCCAACATTAACCACAATCATAAAAGACCAAAAAATATACTTGAAATATTTGCAACAGAAAACGAATATTGAACACGACAAAACACCTGCACCATCATACGGCCTCTTAAAGGCAACGAAAAAAGTATAAACAGAAAATGTTAAGCGATGTGGAAAATGCCACAGCTTCAAAAAATAAACGTCAAACAACTTAGGTATCATAACCGGACAAAATTTGTTTGTTTAAAATATTGTTTTTTTATTATTTCAAGCACTATGAAATTTACACCAGTACGGCAATATAAAAAAGCATTGACATTATTTTATCATTTACAACCTAACTTTGTCGTTTTCTCTTGAAACTATTTTAATACAAGTTTTTTTAGGAATTCACCTATATAAAGAGTATATCCTCTCCTGTATGTCTCATGATTGTATTAAAAGATTACATCTGTTGTGCCTTTTTATGTAGAGAATAAATAAACACGTCAAACTGATTGTCAAATGCTACTTAATTAATCGGGCAAAAAATAACAACAAAATTCTTGATTTCTCCCTTTATGAATTAGTTAACTGACTTCTCAACTCACATCTTGCAACTTTTTGTGACAGAAAAACTGCGTTACGGGATTTTCATTTTCGTTTATTTTATATTTTTAATAGGATCCGGTTTATTTTTAAAATTGGAATATGTGTAAAGTTACTTTTATAATCAAAAAATCTTTACTGAGTTGTTTCGAATTTAAAAAAAATAAATCATTTAAAAAACTGCTATTAAGGTAGATGAGGAGGATGACATATGAGTCTTGGAATTAATTCAAAATTACTGGAATTTAATGTATTTCGTTAAAGCTTTCCATGGGCGGCAATGGCCACTTAGCATGAGGTGGACTGAAAACTCGTTAGGTACTTCCATATATGTTACATACACTCTTCACCTGAAAAAAATAAATTTACTTACCGTACAAATTAACAAGCCACGCTTTGCTTGCCGGAACTGTTTGAAGACTTCCATTCGCCTCTCGTGCGGCATAGAGCCGTGGAGACTGAACACGTCTACATCTACGGGCACTAAGCTCCCTTCTTCGGGCATCTCATAATCAATTTCATATTCGGATTCCTCGGACGAATCGGAGTCATCCTTAAAACACAACTTTATTTAACATGGTTTCTTTTTTTTTTCAAAAAACGTAAAAAAAAATCCCTTCGTAAAATTGTATGTGGCGTTTAATTAGTTAGTATCCAGTAGAGTAAAGTGAAAACAATGTGTTATGTTCCAATACCATCATATTTTATTTAAATCATCTTTAAATTATAGAAAAAGGAATAAGATAATAGGAAAATGCAATCAATATTAGATATAAATAATAATATTTAAATAAGACGTGTTCTTACAAGAAGATGAAATAACCATTTACGTTATAAGATACTATATATAATATCTACTTTAACTATAATAAATTAATTAAAAGTTACCTCATTTTTGCCCTTTTTCTTTTTACTTTTTATTTTCTTTGACGGATCTTTCTTTTTATCGTCCTTACCAGTTAGAACAGTTTCTATCAACTCAGAATGATAGTCAACCATTTCTAATGTGGCCATAAAGACGATCATTTTACCTCCTTTCTTATTTAAAACACAATGCTCGATTATAAGAGAGCATAATGTTACTAATCGTAACTTCATTGGCACAATAAGAAATGTTTGATTCACTGTCGCAGGCAGTACTAATTCATCCTCTTTAATGGCTGTTTGTACTGCTTCGACAAATATATTGCTGCTGTTCGTCGTAGTTGCTACTGGAGTATCTTTCTTAATTTCATTTATTTCACCCTCAGCCGCCTTTTTAGCATCCAATTCCTTTTGCACTTTGAAATATTCATAATCAGAATCACTGTCACTATCTTCATCTTGCGTTCCTTGATTCTGTTTATTATTTTGCTTTTTATTATTACTTACGCTGTTATTAACCACTTTGTCGCTACTACTGCCAAACAGATCTTGGTGAATGGAGCCATTAAAAGCTTTGAGACCTATTAAATAATAAATTATAATTAATTTTTGTGCGGTTTTCTAACATTATATTTTCAGCACTGGTTTTTAAACTATCTTTGTAAATCACTATTAATGAATCTTAATTAACTACAAGTATAATTTTATATAAACTAACCTCTTTTGGACTCTACAACGTCATCATCATGTTTATTATTATTAATTTTAGGGCCTTCCACAATAACTTCTTCTGTTTTTTTATCAGCATCTTTAACTTTCACTTTTTCTTTCTTATGTTCTGATTCAACAGCCTTCTCAGTATGAGTTACATCCTCTTTGGGTTTTAACGAATCGGCTACAACTGCTTTACCCTCAGCAGTATCTACAAACACCGGTTCCTTCATAGTAATACCAGCTAAATTCTCTACAGCCTAAATAAGAACAACAAGAATATATAAAATGTTTTGAAAGATCTACAATAAAACAATAGTCTATGAACGATACATTACCTTTGTAAGAGTTGCTGATAATAAAATAGTTTGTCTTTCCTTTGAAAGCAATACTTCTGTCAATTGATGTTTATTACTTGTTTCCTCATTTTCATCCTTATTTTCAGTGCTCTGTATTTCTTCATTGTCAGTAGGTTTTTTTGGCATTGTTTGTTTCACAAGAGCCATGGGATCATATGTAGCTGCCCTCTTATGGTCTTCAATAGCTTTTACTATCGCTGCTACATGTTTTTCATAGCCCATATCTAACAAACGATCTGCTTCATCAAGTATTAATATACTAAAAAGTAGAATTTCAACATTAGTGTGATTGATAGTATAAATATGAGCTAATTAATTGTGCAATCTTTTAAACCTATAGTTTTACTCTTACCCAGTTTTGGCGAAATTTAGGGAATGTGTGTGCCGTAGATGATCATTTATTCTACCAGGAGTCCCAACTAATACACTGAGACCCTTTCTCAACCTTGCTTTTTCAGCTTTCCTTTTCTGTCCACCACTAAGCAATCCAGGCACTATCCAAATAAATGGCTGGAAATCAAATCTATGTTTTATAAACTGGATTTAGTTTATAAGCCCTCAACTAAACTCATACTTTAATTTTTATAAGGGTTAATTATAATATTATAAAAAGGTATAGGTAATAAAATTAATTTTAATCGGTTTTACTGCAAAATACAAGTTATATTTAATATTTTTTAATAACAGATAAGAATTTATTTCATAACTAACCAAACTATAATGTTTATATATTACCTTAGTAAGTTTAACAAACAATTCATATGTTTGAACAGCCAGTTCCCTAGTGGGAACCACAACCACAACTCGGATGCCATCATGTCTATTAACTTTGGGTCTGATAGCCTGAAGCGCTTCAATAGCTGGTAAGGCATAAGCTAATGTTTTACCTGAACCTGTTTGAGACCTGCAGAACATAGAGTAATGTATGAGGTCCATTTTTTTATAGCAAACCTAATCTCCTTGAATAAAAAAGATAAAATAGAAATGTACCTTTATAGTTCCACAATACAGGAATCCCATTAAAAAACATAAAATGTATAAAATGGCATTTCTCGCACTGCCATTTTTCTATCAAAAATATTAGTATTGTCATATTAGATTAAATAAAGCAAAAGTTTGTAAGGATGGATGAACAATTGCTACTCTCTCATGGCACACAGATAATGTATGGCATGGATGAACACATAAGATACTCTATCCCGTGTGTATGACCAAAGCAGGTGGAACGTCCAAGTCGTCTAATTTATGCAGTACCTATGTATCCTACCTAACTACATCAAAAATTCAATATATTTTTAAACTAACCAAATCAATATTTTTACCTTATTTTCTTTAATAAACAAAATAGCTTGCCTATCTATAATACAATAGAATATACATACATCAAAATGCACTTAAATATTAGCACACAGAGAGCTTTATTCATTAGTGTGTACTACACTCAATAGGGATTATTTAAAAGAGTAAATTAATTATCCTTATACGAGTATTACCTCGAGTATATACCTCATATTACCTTACCATGAAGTTGCCAAGTCTTATATATCCCTTTTTTATTGATACACAGATGTTAAATGTTGATTTGGTCATTCATTCAGTTGCTTTATCCACAACAAAGTTACAAGGATGTCAAAACATACTGAATGGCTACAAAAAAGTATGGTATATTCTTTTTTTAGCTACTGCCTCCCATGGACATGTGAAATCAACCCCAGAAACAATCCGTCCTACCTAAGGTCAGGTTACCACAGTCCGTTGCTACTCCTGAGGACTAAGTTGGTACACATCAGATATGAATATCTCCCTTACCATACCCTTCAAACCAGCACATAGCATACCTAGCGTAACACTTAACATTGCTATTTCACAAGTGTTAAGCTTTGGTGAAATTAAGAGTGAGATATCATGACTGATGGTAGTAATACTGGACGCTAAGTACATAAGGTAAGGTCAAAAAGCTTACCTGATCAACACGTCACGACCTTGCAATATAACTGGAATGGCTTTTTGCTGCACTGTCATGAGTTCCGTCAAGTGCAAGTTTTGCTGTAAATTAGCAACACTATGTGGGTGTATGTTCAGGTCTGCAAAGGTTTTGCCAGCAAATACTTTCTCGAAAACAGGTTTCACTGCTCTCTGACCGATGCGAGGCACCTCGGGGTTATTTTTGAATAGAGATGATATCCATGGACCATTGCGAGGTTTTTGTTTCACTTGTAACTCGTCGCTGAGTTGCTGATAATCTTTTCCTTGAAATTTCCCTTTATTTTCACTAAGGTCACGTAATTTCGACGCCAAATCGTCTGGCTTTGTTGGTTGAGTATTAGACAGCTTTGGAACCTTTTTCTGAGGTTCTTCCGACTTTCGCTCGTTAAATATAATCTTTCCCGCATTCTGAGGCCTCTTTCTTGCAATTATTTTCCCTCCAAAATTAGGTTTGCTTGCAAACTTGTAGCCCTCTGCACTTTTCTGAGGCGCTCCGGCTTTTTTAATATTCTAAAAAGCGAAACTAACATTACATTCCATACATTTAAACAGAAGTCAAAGATATGGGTTTTACAATATTTACCTTTTTACCAACTGTGATATTCAATTGTAATTCATCCATGTTATTCACAATATTTACAAAACTTTTGGTAACTTTTAGGTTATTCACATGTTGCCATGTGTCAAAGTCAAACGACGATGACAGCGAAATGTTTTGGTTACTTGTTTCTTTTTAATATATTTGTTATACTTTGAGATACATAATTTTCAGCCAATTAATTTTTCATTTACATTTTAAGTCAGTTTTCTCAATTAAAGCCACCAAGAAGAACACATAAAAACAAAGCCACAGTCGTAATGGTTAGAACAATGCTGATAACATCGACATCAAGTGCGTTATTTTGTTATAAAATGTTATATGTTTAGAAATAAAATGTTATTTATGTTTATGAAATGTTATTTGTTATAGATATATGTTTCATGGCTAATTTTAAAACTAACGAATTTTGTGCCAAGTTTATGTAAAATTAATATAGTTCAGCCGAATAGGCACCACCGCCAAACATATTTAAACATGAAGCACTTCTTGCGTTTCGGTGAAAGAATGTGGTTGCCAGCTTACTTTCAATTGCAAATGTCCATGTGCAGCTCTAACCACACGAGGTATGTGGTTACTATTGTAAGAGGACTACATTTTGTACCTCAACCTTATGAAAAACAAAATCAACTAAACTTTTGTATCACTAGCTTTTTAAAAGTATAAAGTAGTGCTTTTTAACATTTTATAGTACGTGCCTATAAGTGAAATGAACATGCCATAAGGACTAGCCATTATGAGATTAGAAATTACTGCGGAAAAAATATTTTTGAAACAATTTGTACAACCCATAAATATCATTAAATAAAAAATAATTTAAGAACGAAAATATAAAATTATGTTAGGAACGTATAACTGTTTAGCTTATTTTTTATTATATTGACTGCTTTCTTGCTTGCTAGGTATATGTTTCTGTTAAGTAACTATGCACTTCACTAAGTTTTGATCTTTTATTTGCACAGAATCCCTTTAACAGCGCAGTTGAGCAGTAGATTATTGGACACGCGTCGCGGATGCGAATTTCGGAGAGACCACGTGCCGCCGCGTGCCGACAAAACATTGCTTTATGGCGCCTATGGGGTGGAATAAATATTTGTAATCCCAAAACCCATGTTTATATATTTTGAGCCCTCTATTGACTATGAATGGGATCATTTAAAAACTAAAGGCGAAATTTATCGCTACGAAAACAGGAAAAAAGTCGCCCATAAAATGAGTAGTCACACAAAAGTAAGGTCTTACACATTTTTTTTCAAGAGGAGCGTTTATTGTTAGATGTAGGCCCTTACCGATTTCAATTTAGCACAACTGAGGGATCCGCATGATGTATGTCGGTACTTAAGACCATCCATCTTTCTGCTAAATTTCAGAAATAGGACCTAAGCACCTTTATGGTAGCATTATCAATTTCAGAACGTTTATGTTAAAGCTTTATAAGAGCAGTATATTTTTATACTCTACGTATAAGAGTAGGTACATATGAGGAATCTGTTTAGTAATTACGGGATAATCACTTGTATATACAGTATCTACTTATATATTTTGATGCTCTGTAATAATATTTCTATAACTGTCACCGGTGGTCACGTACTTGTGAAAAGTCAACAAGCGACAATATGGAAGAACATCTCGCCAGTCGACGTTAAATCGCATGACGCTTGAAAACTAAGGAAGCCGCAGAATCCCTGCACTTGAAATTCAGCGAGCAAACACATTGGACAGGGAAGGGATCGCTGGGCTAGTGATACCACGCATCCGGCTCCAGTCGGACATATTTCAACTTAAAGTATTTATTTTCCATTTAGTAACACATATGCTACTTAAGTATAGTTATAAGAACGCGTATTATATGTTATATTTGTACCTCATTAGCTTATTATTGCATTTTATTAAACTTTAGACACGTCTTACCTTTTTTTTAATAAGTGTTGAACGCAGATTAAGAATGGTACTAATAAATACATAATATTTTTTTTAAATAATAAAGAAATAATTAAGTAGTTAAGTATGTTACATATTCTTTTATCAGACGCGTGGGTTCAATGAATAGCAAAAAATCCCGAAAACAATTTAAGTCTAGATCTAAATAGGTTTACCTACGTCTTATGTCATTAAAATAGCATTGAAATAGCTTATCCACCTGATGGTAAATGGTAACTGCCACTCACGGACAACTTTATATAAAACAAGGGTTCTATCTGAAGGCGATCACAGATACGTTGTTAATCCCGAGGACTAAGATGGTCGCCTTCTTCCAGCGTAATGCAAGAACTTCTTCACGCTAGAAATCGGTGTGGCGGTGGCACCTCCCGGATCGAACTACGTTGGTTTTACCATCTGATAATAAATAAACATTTAGCAATCGCAGATTAAGGATAGTACTTATATACCTACCTCATACATAAGATTTTTTTAAAGAGGTAGGTAAATAGAAATAAGGACCTTACACCACCCATTAGAATTTATAATCAATGATCATAAATTCTAATCTTTATCAATGATCGATAAAAAATATTTCAATATCTAAATATATCGGAAAGTCCAGTTTCTCTTCTAATGGACGTGGCAATCCTACCCGGGGGAGGTGTGAGGGCGCGACGTGATTACCACCGGCCAACCGGCACGACCCTCGCCCCGACACCGTGGCTATGCAAGCACCGAAAACGGATTCGCTTTTTTAGATTGCTACATATATGGTAGGTATGTTAGGGCAAATGTACATATATGACGCAAATTTGAAGCTACAGCTTTTTCATATTGTTTTAACTATGCTATGATGGATTTTTATAGGTATATATATGGGAGATAGAAAGATATATTCAATCATAGTTCAAACGTTATTTTAATGCTATACCTAAACGTTACAAAATAGGTACCTACAATGTGTTATGGAACATTCGCACAAACTTCCTGTGAAATATAACTTCAAACAGTAAAAAATATAATTCCCGATAACATAGAGATTAAACTTCATATATTTTAGCAAAAATCTGACCTAAGAGCAATAATGAAGTACGTGCCACGACCATACCTAATATAGAGACAGATTATCACAAGAAGAGAAGAGATATGTGTAACAGTGTAGGTACTCTAAACGTAGTTTTCCATTTACAAATTATTTTTTTAATTGTTTTAAGCTACATTTTGCACTTTTTTCAGGTGTTTATTATATTGGTAGGGATTTAACTACGCGCTTTATTTCATTAAACCTACTTTCAATATAGTTACTATTTTAATAGTACCTAAAAATAGTATTTTCAATCAATGACTTTCGATGTCTTATCACATGTCATATTGTCATAAACATCCCACGAACATATCCTATAAAATAAACCTAAAAATATCTTAGCACATAACTCTACTTAGTGAGTTTCCTCTTTATTTATGGCGGTAAAAACCCCAACTTGTTAAGAAGCCCTCGCTCGGGGGGGGGAGCAGGAAAGAGGGGGGGGCGGGGACGCGAATATTATAGAAATCCCATTCCCGTGGGCAC
>DWLI01005086.1:0-10335 GCA_018249915.1 Cecropterus dorantes dorantes
GTCCTTCTTTATGACCATATAACATGGTATGATATACTCGTAAATATTAGATTTCAATTTATTTTTCTAGCATTTTCAAATAAAAGGACACAGTGCTTCTATGTATTTATTTTTTATGACTTTTGCCTCACTAAAACTTCCCCGGCGACTGTTCTTGGCGCTAAGAAGAGGATTTCGGGATCTCAAAAGGAACGTAACCGGACTCCTCTAAACGCGTTGTTCCATCGGGTTCCACCCAGGTGAGCGGCTGAGCCTACAACACCGTCTGGCCTCCACGAAGGTATGCGACTACATATACCGTCGTAAATAACTATATGATCAACTAGTAATTACTATCTGACCAACTAGATTATGGTTTTGTAAACATTCAATCCGGGACTATTCACAGACAATCGGATAATGGGCGAAACTAGAAAACTAATACATAAATCGATTATTTTAATTATCTTGAAATCGCACAAGCACATAATTTGATAGATATAACTATTTTATACATCCATTAGGCATTAATACTACAATTAATCTTCTTTTTGGTTTTAGAAGTCGCGTACTTGACGGTACTCATAGTACTAATTTCATTAGTTGTGAAATACCTGATATATGAAATTTGAATTTTGTTCAATTTTATAGTAAATGAAGAACCATGGTGAAATTTTTAAGAAAATTTAGAAAGCTTTGAAGAAATTTGTTCTGGAAATTAAAAAATGTGACTGTGTCTTATTGAACATGAGAAAGTAACGCCATCTAGTGATGATTGACAGCTTTTTCTATTTCTTTTTTCTTTTATTATAATATAAATTCAATTGTCTTTGATATACCCCAAGACTGATGCCCTATGGCATATCAAAGACAAAAATTTAATTGAAATAGGATTGATATGCCTTATGGTATGCCCGAAGTTATTTATTTTTAACAAATATCAGTTAAGTGAACAAATGTAGAGCTAGATGAATTAGGCTAGGGAAAATTAACTTCTCTCATTAATTACACGTAAGTAAAAATAAATCTCTACATATTTGTATTATTTACTTATAATCATGAGTGACTTTCAGTAAGTAAGTCTTTACTATTAATTCGAACAAAAGTTTTGCTAGGATCCAAATTAAATATTCCAAAGTGATAATGATGGTAGGAAAGGATTACTTTCAGTTATAGATTAACGAATTCATAATTATATTAAACAACTTATATAACGCTATCGGATTAGCTTATCACATTATCAAAGTGTGATAAACGCGGGACTCGATTGACAAATATATGCTATCAAAATAATAATACGAAACCAAATCAGTGTTGGGCTAACGAGTTTGGAAACGGCTCGGATGTCCACGCGGCGTGCGCGATTGTTTGTTTACAAGTACTTCGTCGACAATTAGTTGGGCAATCATCCTTTCCAGTTGAGCACATTCAGCAGGTGACGGAGCGTCTTTTGTGTCAACAAGCGCCTTGTTTAACTGTAACGCTTGCTTCATCCACATCGACTTTGTACCTAACGTCATCGAAATGATTCGGCCGTGCACCGGTTGCTCGTTCAGCTATGAAAACAATCGAGTAGTCAACCTCCGTTGCGTTATCGGGCGGTCGTAAATCATCGGGGAGCGTTCGGTTTTCGGCGCGTGAGTCAGGTGTCGCCGAGCGATCGGAAAGCGTCCCCGGCCGGCTAGCCCCCGGCGACCCTACCATGTGGATCCGATCGGTGGCGGCGCGAACATTCGTGGCACGTCCTTTGTTGACCGTTTTGTTTTGGAGTACCATCCGGTTCCTGATGGTAGAGGGGAGGGGACAGGTGGGCGCAGGTATCGAGCGCGGCGGCAGTCAGTCCACCTCAACGCGCCGGGCTGCGCGCGCGCCTCGCTCACAATAAATACAATTAAATATGGAAATGGCGAACAGTCCGCGACAGGTGCGCGGCCGCGGCGTTCGTGCACGTGTGCTGTTTGTGAGTGCGCCAGCGCTGCTTTCCCTGCAACCCTGTAGCCGGTAAGTTTTCCACGCTCACGGTGAAAAATTCACTCGATCGAGCCGGCGCGTTTTTATAGTTTCTCACTATTAGGCTAGCGTCGGTTAGCACGCATCTGCCGTTCCGTTTCGGTGCAGCTGCTGATCGTGAATAGTAGGTATGATATGTTTTATGCTTCATAATGTGACACTCGGTTGAATGAAGTCGCCCTTGGAGACGGCTAAGGGTTCTAACACAATTAGTGAAGCGGCGTTCACACGGCCGTCGCCGGCGTTTCGCGTGTTGCTGCCACTTCGGTAAATATTGGCTCGATAAGGTCCGCGAGTGCGTGCGTGTACATCTACTGTTATCGATTCCACACATGCGTCACTTCGATAGTTATCTTTGGCGGATCTGGGTCATTGTTCTTTTGTATTTCATATGTTGCGCTCTGATAATAATTCTTCGAATGAATTTCATTCGCTTTTTTGTAGTTTTTCGTTCAGTAACGAGACAATACAACCTTTACAATGCCCGTACCGCGTTTCTATAATACTCTTTGTAAGTATCTCTTTAGTTGTCTCGACGACAAGTATCATTATGAACTAAACCAACAAAAAATCTACCGTTGGCAAAAAACAGTCGCGTTCGCTGCAAAAGCAACAAGTGTCTAATGCCTAGGTTACGAGTACCTACCCACTTGAAGTAATTACGTAGTTTCCAAGATTTAATGTAGGTGTTTTTTTACTTTAGTTACCAGATACTTAGCTGGTTTAGTAGGTTTAATTTTATTACGTGTAATCACTTGAAGTATCTTGTGAGGAAATATAAAATTTATATAACATGCTGTTGATCGTTCTAACACTTCGAACGGGAAACGAGTGCAAATGCAAGTAACTATGACACATATCAATCAGAGTTAATCGATATGGTGTAACGTGTGAAGATCCGTCTGCTAAAAGCTTACATTAACATGTATTCAATATCATGTCCTCTTTAAATTAACTATTTTGAGGTTATCCAGATAGCATTTATTGCTTTGCGAAAAATATGTAGTCTTAATTACAAATTTATCAAATCTAATGGGTAATGTACGGCGATTGGTACGTACATACTCATATTTTATGTTTCTTATGTCTTTATAGTGAAGTGATTTTTTGATTATTCCCATTAGACACGATTGTCGATTATGGATATTCGGAATGTAACTCGTGGTACAAGGTTTCACGATCCAATAAATCAGACTGTTTGAAAGGTGTGAATGGGTATATTTGTCGATAAGTCATTGAAAATTCGTTTGTATGCAAATGGGCTTAGTATTTAAAAGGCGATAATCTGTTTTAATTATGTCTCTACTGAAAGCAATTGCTTAACTACATTTAAAGTTTAATTAGTATGTACGTCGTATTTACACTTGTGTATAGAATAGAAACAAAATGATAATATTTTTACTATGATTTTTATATCTGCATGAAAATTTCGGTTGAATTAATATTACCTTTATCTATAAACGTAGAAAATGGTTAATAGGTACCATATCGCTGTAAGACTTAATTAATTTCAATTGGCCAATGAAAAACTATGTCGCCATTTGCATCTCCGGAAAATTTGCTATCTATTACTATCGCTAACACCTTTAAGAGGAAATACTAGTTTGCGTAAAACATCGCGATTACTATACTTGGCCATTACGGTCTTCTGATTTACCGATTATGTCCGTGTTGTTCATTATCGCCTTCAAATGTTGGCGTTGACGGCTCGCGCTAATCAACTCGGAATAGGACAACGTGAAAAAATATTCCCGTGTGGTCCAGGACGCCAATTATGGTAAAAAAGAAAATTCCTCGCCATATGCCTAATAGCTCCCGGGAATTTATTAACTCGTCATCTCATTACACTTAAAGTAGTGATTCTAGCCACTGAGATCATTCTATAGTTAAGCAACGCAAGTGACACGAACAAAAAACCGTATCGCGTTTCACAAGAGTTTATTTTAGTGTGGACTGTTTGCAGATAAAACCTTTCAGTTTAGGAAGGCGGTGTTATTATAGAGTGAATAGGTTTTTTCATGCCGCCTCGGTCTGTCGCTCACGGCTCGCCGCCCGCCATCCGTGACAACGCGAAATTCGGTATTAAGTTTGAAAAAGTTATTATTTTGGTGAAACTATTAGATTTTAAGTTTTTCCTTCGTAAATTGTTAAGTACTTGACTATAGCTTTATATTTATTGAGAATATGTACAGAAATGTAACAAATTTAATTTAAATAATTACTATAAAAGTGTTAGGTTATGATTTACATTTGAAATATGTATATTTACGTAAATCTCATAACAAAGCTACTAAAATTATAAATCGATGTATCATTTGTATCAAAGTGTACTCTATGTATTTGAAATATGTTATGTCATGTTAGTTCCAAGTACTACGATATTATGAACTGTGTGTTCGAGTGGCCACGTTTAAATCAGCATACGACATTGACAAAGATGAACGTCCTCGCCAGACCTCTGAACTCTACAACCACTAGAGCCAAGGTCAATGCCGGCGTGCGGTATTTTATAGCTCTTCATATATTCTAAATGTAAAATAAATATTAAAATAAATGTTAATTTAAACGTGAATGCATAATTAGAAATTTATTAAGAAAAACAACATTTTCTTTCTCTATCATCGAAACATTTTCTAGTCGTGTTTTGAATTAGGTAGAAATGGAGTTATGTGACGATATTTTCGAAGATTTTTAGTATTCGGTAATTTTAAAGTAGTATTAATTTATAAAAAGTGTAATGAGTTCAAGTGAATACTATAAGTTTGTATGTTAATGGCAGAAACTTCAAAAACATGTGTATTTCCATCAGTTTCGACGTGGTCATTTTCTTTATTCTGAACTTGATCTCTTTATTTAAATGTATTTGGTTGCCTTTTTCTTCTTATGTAGCTTATGCACCTGAATTATTCTTAAAATACAGTTAAATCCAGAAAAAAGCTAGAAATTAAAACAAACTCTCTTTTCTGGACGTTGTTGTCTGAATCTCTACAGCTATTATAAAATAATGGATTGGAACTTCATAATTTTCACTTAACTTGGATAGTTAGGGAGTTTAGTATTTATGGATTTTAAATAGAGTCGACTGCGATCCACTGCTACTCCCTTTAACTATTGTATTTCCTTACAATAAGCGTTAAGCGTAAGCAGGACTAAGTGCTGTGTTTTAATTTGAAGAGTATAAGAAAGACATGAGCTGTCTTTTACCTCAGCAATGTATCTATGACTGAATTGTGACTGCATGCTTCTTTGTTACTTCTCTTTTAAAATTTACAAAAAATCGTATACTTGCCTACATCAGCTTTGAATTTGCTGCGTCATTCTGGCCGGAATCCTTGATTGAGTAAAACATTAATAGCTCGTTGCAATACACTAACGCTTTGTATTTCTAACAGGTGTTGCCTGTTAGTTGTTAGCTAGTGTAGTAAGTTTACTATCTTATTCACTTAAGCTAAATTCTTCCGTCAGAGGAACACGTACGGGGCATGTCCTCCCACTTCCCTCACTAGATATTTGCGTGTTCCGCGCACATTCTAACGTCAGTGCTTAATTATATGAAATGGTTAACAAGCGTGTTGGCCATTGATAGAAAGCGCTGTAAGAACACCTGCAATCGACCTGCAACAGCTGCACTGAAGTCTTACGTCTCAATGCCCCAATTAGGTAAGTCTTCAGCTTTATTGAATAGAAATTGACGGCGTTAATATAGATAAACACGAGAAATTTGATATACATATTTATTTATTTTTTTATTGCACCTCATAAAATATAAGTTACAATAGGGTAAACTTAATGCCTTATGGCATTCTCTACCAGTCAACCCCGGGTGGCTGGAAAATTTGCGGCAGGTGTTTATTTTAAAGGAGAAAAAAATTATAACATTAAATAACATTTCAACTTATAAGTATAGAAATATGACAAACTCAATACTATACTAAATATATACATACTATAGATACATAAATCTATCTATACATATTCTAGTTAGTCTAGTTAAAATTAGAATAAAAATTACTTGTATTTTATTAATTTATACATTAGGTACTTAAATGCTTTAATAAGGGTGGTATTAATAATATCGATATTTCGTAATATACGAATTATTTTATAACATATAGATATAGGCTGTAGTTATATATAAAAATATGGGCATGTTTTCATTTATTTTAATACTTTCACTATGACGATTTGTATGAAGGTTTAAAACTTTTATAATTTATTTTGTGTCTAATTTTGTAAATTATATGATATAATTTCACCTCATGATCAAGTCAATCATTGTCACGCAACGAGTTTGATAAAAGGCAAATCTTCATTAGTTTATATTATATACTTCATTTTTTTTTATTAACGTAATCTTTGATTTTAATGATTTTGTTAAAAAATCCCTGGTATATCAATAATTTTAGAAGGTACACAATATTCGCTTTTTCTGTATAATTTACATTTTAATATGCAGGACTAAATTTATGACCTACTACGTTAAATTTATGACAATCATATTTATGCATGAAAATGTCACTAATGTGAATGACATATTTATGGAGCTTGGCAATGTAGAACGTAAGTCTGCCCGAGCGAGCTGCACCTGTGTGGTCCAATAACCATAAAAATGAAACCTCAGTTACAAGCACTTATCCTTAGCTTCCTGGGTAACAGCACGTTGTAAGCAGTAAAAACTAATTACTCAGCCACTTTACGTTAATAAACTAACATCTATAGCTACTTTGTCTATCTTATTGTCGTCACAAGTTTTAAAGACTCTAATTGTACAACTGGCAGTTAGATTACATCTGCAAAAAGCACGAATAAAGAAAAGGAATCGTTTAAAAATAGAACAGTTGATTCAACGATCAAACGATCAAGTATAAGGCTCAATACAGGCATTACGATCGTAACGTGTTGCGAATATCTTATTTCTCAAAAGTAAAATGCAAGTAAATAAATATTTCGTTCAAGTATGAAATATGTTCCGTTGTTTATAATTGATAAGTTTGATTTACTAATTGATATCAATAAATACCACAATAAATATGTAGATCTTTGTAGTGGTTTTTATCATTCTACTATCATTTTGGAAGGCTATTACTAATAGAAACAATCTAAAAATTTACATGCCTTAACTATGAACAAATATATGATAAAGAGTTGTCATTCGTATTTTAGATTCATCATGATTTGATTCTATATTTTTTAATTAACTTCAAATAACATGAGAAACGTTTGATACTTGCGTTTTTTCGTCTATTGGCGACTTATTCATTCTGTCCGTTTGGGGCCTAATAGAGACCGCCAATCGCCGGCACGTCGGATTGCGGCATCCGAGACGAGATTTCTAATCGACGGGCGTCACGCGCCGCGTCCCCGGCCGGAACGAATCGCCCGGAGATAAGCATCGACATCAGGGGACTGGTCACTACACAGGGCTGCCCAATTTGGCTGCTTGAAGCGATGTATATCATAGATATGCCTGACAGGATATGTGGTTTGAGTGAAAACGCTTGTGTGAACACGGATTTATTTTAACATGTCTTCAAAGTTGTTTTGTAACAATTTTGATCTGTAAAATAGATTCAAGCCATTTTTTCTTTTTCTTTTTGAAGTGTTGAAATCTTTAATAAAGTTTAATTACCTATCTCATTTTATAGGTGCGTTGCTAAAAAAATAATATATAGGGAATAATTCTATTAATAAAAATAACATTAAATGTACATATATCGAGTCTACGCTGTCAAAAATAATAACTATTCGTATTTTATGATATTCGTAAAAAAATATTTTATAGGTTAATATAATTTATAAGATATTGGTACACCGAAAAAATACTCCAGTTTTACAAATAAAACATTGGTGTTACACCAGCCCTATCAAACCTAATATGCGGGCTAAAAAATCGATCACAGTCCGCGACAAATCGAACTATGCAATGCGATGACTTGTCGATCCGTCGGCTTTGTTGCCCACTTGCCGGCAGCCAGCAATGCTTCATACTTATTGTCTCGAAAGTTTTGTGTAAATAACCAAGCATAAGAATATGGCATGAAAGATATCTTTTATACGCTAGCATTATTTAAACGTCACAAAAATCTGTTTTTATTACATGTATTTTGAGTTAAAGTTATCTTGTTGTGTATTTGAGTGAATGAATTTGAGCAGAAGCATAATATATCGGAAATATATATAATAACTCGGAAGATATTTGAAAATATGACAAGGCTTATAAACGAAACTTTTAAAGTTTTGTATATGTTAGAGTACATTGGAGGCGTATGGACCTAGTTTAGTATAAGAAGGATGGTGGGCGGAGTCGCGAACAAGAGTTTGTCTTTAGTGATAAAATACTTGACATTCGCATCTCTATTATCACTGTAAACGAATAAGTAAAGGACAGTAATAATGAGAGAAATGTATAACATTTTGGAACCTATAGGAATAATTATAATATATTAGACCAAAACAAAATGTGTTCACGAAAAATATCCTGTTAGGATTTCGAAAATTATTTGTTCGAACAAACACGAAAGCAGAGCTATTATTAGTATTTTTTTATTTTAAATTTGCCTTATTTAATGCCTTATTTGATGTCGTTCAAATACTAAGTACATTTACAAAACACGAGTAATTTGAAGTTAATTCCACGACTGGCGCATTAAAAAGTCGTGAAACATTAATGAAGGCATTTAAAGTTCACGTGAGCACGAATAAAAATCCATAAGCGTTGTATGAAGCGGGAACAAAATATAATAATTTCTTGAGCAGATGGCCTGCCAGATAGCTATTGAAGGTGGGAACAGTCGGAAAGGAGGCGGAGCGCGCACCGAATGGCTGTAGCGATCGCTCCGTCCTCATAACCTTTCAACGAGACAAATGTACCGCCACGTTCACTGTCAGTGCCGTAATGCCTTCAACGGGCCACACCAATGATAAATGCCGACAAAAACGCCAATTAGAACAATACAATTGAATAAAACCGGCCAACACACGAGATGAGTCGACTCTTTCGACGCATTAAATAACCATTAGCATCAACTCTAAAACGCTATTAATTAATTTGATCGCTGCTGATTTTTCGGTTCTGACTATTTTCTAATTTCTAATGTTCATCTAGTTTCGTGTATTCGCCGTTGAAATATGACGAATCTAGACTGTTCTCTAAAGTCGGAGCATGAAATTGTGTGCACGAGGCGTATCGGCAATTTGCGTCAGTTTTTTTTATCACAGTCACGACAGGCCGGATTCCTCGTGGCGCGGCCAATCGCCGGCTAGAGACGGTGTAATTGGGAGAAACTACTCGGCCACCACAAATGCTTGAGATTTAGCGTCCGCGACCATCGCACGAAGATCCCTGAAAAGACATCTTCGTTGCCGCTTCATTCCTCGTTATAAACTATTAAGAGAGACGGTGGAGGTCTAATTTGACTGGTTGCTCCATAATGACACGGCCGTTCGTCGGTGTAGCAATACGAGGTCTAACTGTTTCGGCCCTTTTGTCTGGGTGATGATTGTTTGAGCGATGGGTTATCATTTCCTTGCCGGTAGTTTGGCCACTTTCGCAGGTAACAATGCTCTTTTTTTGCTTCCAAAATTGTTCCACGTCGCTTGTATTATCAAAATTTAAATGAACGTGCATTTTACTTGCCTATCTTTGTTTCATTATTTTTTCTATATTCCTCTTGTGCAACCATGTGCATGACTTTTAAATTCAATAACAGAATTCCAAAAATGCCGCCGTAAACAATTTTACGCAGGAATTTATTCTATTTACGCAAGTATTATTAATTTATTTATTACTCAATTAATGTCAGTGACTCTTTATTTATTTATCTTTATCAGTGTAATATCAAAAAATGTGACGAATAAATAACATGTTTCCTTTGGGTAGTCGGTCAATAAGGTTTAACATTTGGTAGCACCAGTGTAGTTTGTTAGAGGAGGTACCTATGTGGACCAGGATAGTTACGATGGGCTGCAGTTACCACTTACCATCAGGTGGACTGCATGCTCGTTTGCTACTTCAATCTAATAAAATAATACATTTATTTAAAATCCCCTGATTATGAAATGGTACATTTATGGATATTGTTGTATGTGAATAAATGTATGGATTTATTGAATGCTGTAAAAGTAACATACATATAAAGTTATATTACTTAAAATAGTCAATTTAAATTAAATTACTTCATTACAGTCAGTTTTATCAAAGTTCCACTCAAAAGAGCTTTTGCTTACGTGACAACTGAATTTTCAGTATATTATGTAACAAGACCCGATATATTATTTTTGTAATTGAACAATTCAGGCTATCTTTTACATACGAGTATATCAGGATTTCATACACCTTCTTGAATC
>DWLI01005087.1:0-10335 GCA_018249915.1 Cecropterus dorantes dorantes
GTTGTGGCGGTTGCCGGTGTGCGGCAGGCACCAGGGGATGAGCGTGTGCTCCTGCTTGTCGGCGGCGCCGCACGCGCCGGCCGCGGCGCATGCGCAGACGCCGCGCAGCGCGCCGCTTGAGGACCGCCCATTCTTCTTGTCGTCGTACCGATACTGGAGCACCTGCACACCGTCGTTATTTTGTTATATGACATACTGAAGTAGCAAACAGGCATGCAGTCTACCTAATGATAACTGCTGCATATTAACATTTGTAATTAATTTCATACCATCACCGCCAACTGCCGATCGTGGCCAAAATTATGTAAGATCTACATTTTAAAAGATGGTAGATCTCTTTGTGAGCCAACAGGCAAATAGTATAATTAAATATATCGATAGGTACTTTATATGTTTTTGAAAGTTTCAAATGTTTCAAATTAAGGTTATCATTATAATTAAGGAAGTTCAGATAATAAAAATTAAAAGACTGTTTAATTAAATCACAGTGTACAGTTGGTGCTCTAAACCAAGTTTTCAACCCTAAAATAATATGAAAAGGATAAAACTGTATATTTAGCTCAAAATTGATGAATATCGAAATTTATACAAGGCAGCGATATGCATAAAAAATAATTTTCACAAACCTTGCATTTGGTTCCATCCGACAATGTCACAGATATGTTGGGTAAATCCCTCCAATCGGAGCCTGGTGTGGTTGGTATCCTACATATTCTTGCTTGGATAAGTGGCGCCATATTCTTACAAATATGGTCGCGCAGTTTCGCATTCTCGTCCTTACTGCGAACCAATCGCTGGAAATGGCTTTCGGGCATACAACCGTAGTCTATTTCTATTTTATTAGCACCATTGCATATTTCCGGCAAGTCGCTCATCGCATCGCTTATAGTACACGTTCGTCTGGGAGCCGATTCGTCCCACTTTATATTAGTCACGAATCGTTTGCCGTCAATAGTGGTTGTCAACGAACACGCGCGTCTACTGAACACATGTGTGGGTTCTGGGTATACAGGCAATTTGTACCCAGGGGCCGCCGCTAGGATTATCAACCTTCTCCTCGTTTGAGGAACCCCATAATTACCAGCTTGTAAAATACCAAACGTGCATTGATATCCCATGTCAAGCAACGCCCTCAACGTCAACTTTAAAACCATGCCCTTCTTGAAGGCGACGAAGTTTCGAACATTCTCCAGTATGAAATACTTGGGCCTGTAGTAGTCGCAATAGGACAAATAGGACGCCACTAATGAGTTCTTGAAGTTTGAGTACTCCCTGGAGTTGAACCTAGTAAAAAAAAAAAATTAAATAACAATTATAGCTATGAATGTAACAAATTTCTGCAATAATAGTGACTAATTCCATTTTACTTCCTAAATTTACAAGATTGGAATCCCTAAGGGTACTTACGGATTCCAATCTTGATATCCTATTTCTATGAAAATATTGTTGATGTTGGTATATTAGAGAATGCTTGGCGTTTCTAGGTTCGACTAATTGCTGACGAACGGCCCAGAGCCTTCTGAGTCTGAGTCAGACCTATGTCCAGTACTGCGACAGCAACGACTCTTGTTCATGCAAATATTTGAAGTAGAAAATATATATACCTATTCATGCCAGAGAAGCCCTGACAGGGCGGTCCGCCACACAGCAACTCCACCTCTCCCTGTGCGGGCAACCGAAGCCCCGCCGCGCTGTGCGACGAGCCCTCCATCGCAGCCTTCAGCAACGCGTTGCAATCCTCGTTGAAAACTGTACAGCTTTTGTTATTCATCGAATACGCGTGAGCTGCGGCTTCCATGTTCTCGATGGCCCATTTACACTCCGCGACACCGGACTGGTGAAGCCCGTCCGATAGTCCCCCGCACCCAGCGAAGACGTCTAACGTCCTCAACGGTCTAACTTTAGCGTCTGCCACTGCAGGGATGATGGATTCCGCCGGCTTACTCGACTTGCCCTTCCCCTTGCCCTTATCTTTGCCTCTATCCGTGCGACCTACTGCAGTCGCGTGGCTTGGAACATCCTCAAACTCTTCAGACACCTTATTAAACGCCAATCTGAAGTAAAATCGACTTGGATCCCTCCCGAGCCACTCGTGTAGTGTGTCTTGATGTGGAATATTCTTTTCGTAAATTAGATGACACGGGCCCATCACAGCCGAAAAGGATACCTCTTTAATTTCGTCTGACCAATAAACGACGTTTAAATCTTCGTGCTGTGGAAACCTGCTCGTTGTATTTTCAGGTCTATACAAAACATTCACTTTTACATAAATATCTTGTGGGGATATAAGAGGACCCTCTCCGGCGGCCGTGACGGCAGCGATATGGCCGACGCAAAAAGGTTCTCCCGTATCCACGTTCGAACCGCGTAAATTGTTGTCACTCTTTCTATAGTACTCTGGGTAAATATCTTCGTCAACATTTTCTAATTTAATACTACAATTTTCCTTCATAATGTTGTTGTTATTTTTCAATTTAAATGTACCCGGTTTCAGAAAGACACCACAACCCTTCTTGTAATCACAGTTTTGCCATCGAATTGTCGTCCATTCGGTTCGGTTTGCTTCCTTCACAAGTTCAGATTTCTCCACAAGTTTTCCTGAAACTTTCGGAATGTCCATTGCATCTCTCTTAGTTTTACGCTCGCAAGATGGACAAAAACGGTGTTTTCTTAATACATTTGGACAAATTGGATCCTCTGGAATATCTTCGAACCGTGCTGTGAATCGTTCATAATATTTTTTATAGTAGTATGTTTTACCATCGTCTTCAATAAACTCTTCATCTATTTCTTTTCCTCCAAGTCTGAACCAATCAGCTGGTGCATTTTTTCTTTCTACATTTGCTTTCCTTAATATTGACGATAGTGGAGCGCCGTGACAACATCTATCAGCCAAAAATACCTCTCTTGGATCGCCACATTCTCCCAAAACGGTATCTGAAGACCTTATAAAGACTTCTCCATGAAAGTAGCCAGCTTTAGGGTTTATACTATACTTCCACATGTATGTTACTCTAGCTACTAAGGCAGGAATGTTTGATTGGGATGTTTCAACCATAACAAAGTCCCCAATTGTCAATTCAGCATCATCAATTTCTACTTTTTCATAGTATACTTTAGTGGCGTCAGCTTTTGTGGGGTCTCCTATCCATTTAATTTTTCTGCTATTGGTTCCAGTAAGTTTGACAGGTAAAACTTCATCAATCTTATCATGTTCTTTCTTCTCTGCCATCTGTCGATATTCTTCTTCGTCTTCGGGGTCGGAATCCTCTGCTTGCTGTACAGCCATGTTTGGACAGAGTCTACGTACGCATGCTTTTTTTGTGCGCCCATGACCACCAAATTTGGCCATCGCTCGACAAGCATTACACTGGCCACAGTCGGGTAATTGACAAGCTTCGCATATACCACATCTTTTTCTTCTCAACACTAGCTCATGATTTGTTTTATCCAACTGATTTGTAAAGAAGCTCTCGAATGTCTTTCTAACAAGTGGTGTAGTAGTAGCCTTAGTCCAAGCTTTTTTGTCAACCTTTTTATAATCTATTTTAGGGCGAATTTTACGTTTACCGAATTTGATTCCCATCAATTTTATCAATTCTCTCATACATGGCAATGTAATTAATGGTTCAGCATCATCATCTGCTTCTAAAGTGACTACTTGATCGCATACAAATTGAGCATGTTTGTGAAGTATTTCTTCTGTTATTTTTTTATCATTTAAATCTGGAATTACAGACTCTCTCACAACCTGCAACAAATCTTCATATGTTGGTTGAAGGTAATGATTCTCTTCTAGATATTCAACAACGACTTTGCTCAGCCAAATTTTTTCATATAAATTATCCATTAAAGGAGTGTATTCATCACTAGGTCTGAGCAAATTGTATTCACCAAATTCAGTGGACAGTGTTATACAATTTCTCATACCACCGTCAAACCCATGAATAAACCTATGAGAGAAATAAATCTACATTAAAAAACACAAAAAATTGACAAATAGTTAATGAATAACAATAACAGTGTGGTTAAAAAGAATATACCATTCTATTATAGGGCCCACATCTTTAACAGGAATAGATTCGTCATCAATATCCGGAGAGTCAGAGCAAATAGATTTTAGATACCCTGACATGTAAATTCTAACATCACTTTCAATTAAACCTCCATCTATAGGGCACAAATGTCCATGATGGTCAAAGATTGAAAAGCCTGTTATATTTGTTTGCGGTCTTTCCATAATATCTCCTTCATCACCTGAAAACATCACTTTCATGTTACAAGATGAAGAAGTATAATCACAAATATGTATATATTAGTAAAATGTCTAAACACAGTATACAGAAAGGTACAGAAAATCTTTGTGGATAGACTGCTACTACCAGTACTATGCCACTATTATCCCTTTTTCTTATAACATTGCAATGAAGCAATGTTTTTCTTTAAGAATAGTGTTACACAAGTGTTGGTAGATGTAACCATTCAATATAAGTATAATCAGAATTTTCCCAATTTCATCAATCATTCAAATATATAAAATGCTAAACACAAGAGGGAGTCAAATGATAATGTACAAAACACTTACCAGCTGATAATATGAGTTTATCATTAGTCAAAGCTATAAATTCTTCTATTGCATCCTGTGGATGCCCTTGGTAAAATATTATATCAGAATTATTGAGAAACTGCCCGCAAGTATCACATTTTTCTAAATCTGGATTCGATTTTTGGATAACTTCATTTTGGTTTAAAGTATCACCACACAACTTATCCACTCCATTTTTAGCTATTTCATTGTCATTTTTTTGTTCAATTAATATTTTGTCACTTGATTCAACCTTAGGTTTAACTTCATTGGAATTTTTATCCGTTTCCAGTGATACATTTACTTCTTTTGTTTCAACTTTTGTTTGATCATTATATTCTTCAGGTGGTATTGATGGAGTAACAGAATGATTGACAGATTTAGAATCATCAGCAATTGTTTCAGACTCATTTTCTGGTGTGTCCATTTTTAATCTTTTCTATAAATAATAATAATAAATGTAGCAAAACTGTTTTGATTGTTAACTATTAATTAAGGAGAACTGTATGGCAACAGTCTCAAGTTGAGGACCATAGAGTACCATCCTACGAAAGCGCAGATTCATAGTACTCCAGTCACTATTTTTATTATTTTTTTATCAGACAGAATTAGCAAACGTGAATGCAGTCCACTTGATGGGAAGTGGCCACTGTCGCTTTTGGACATCTGTAAGTAACTCTATAGGAAGTCGATCACGATACGTACTCCCGACTAAGATAGTCGCCTCATAAATAAGTGAGCCGGCAACCACACCAAAACACTCATAACCCACACTAGGAATGCAAACGCAAGAATTCACCCTAAAAATAGGCGTAGTGGTGGTACTTCCCTGGTCGAACTACGCTGTTTTTACCACCTGGAACTTATTTCCGCGCCCATCAGCCCTTTGATGTTTCCTGCTGAACATAAGCATCTCCTAATGAGGGTTTTCGCCAATAGCCACGCCTGGT
Organism: Cecropterus dorantes dorantes; assembly: GCA_018249915.1. Taxonomy (NCBI): domain Eukaryota; kingdom Metazoa; phylum Arthropoda; class Insecta; order Lepidoptera; family Hesperiidae; genus Cecropterus; species Cecropterus dorantes. The sequence goes on from DWLI01005087.1 coordinate 5,536, forward strand.
GCATGTGTTGGTGGCCTGTCCTACTACATCCACATGAAGAGAGAGTTCTATTCAAAATATTTTACTTAAAAATCAATACAAGTGATAATTAATTGCAGCTGATAATTAAGAGGTGTGTGTCCAGTACTGTATGCAGTACAATGGCTACTGCAATGACATTAAAAATAAACTTTCAACACCCTCACCAATTCGCACTTGGCCAGCGCGGTGGACTATGGCCTCAAACTCTCTCAATCTGAAAGAAGACCCGTGCCAGCAGTGGCATAATAATGGGTTGACGGATGGACGGATCACCAAATTCATATACAGAAGTATTTGTATCACGAATATTCAATTTATGAAGGGTGAGAAGTTCTTTAATAGAACCTATGTACTACTTCAAAATTTTTGTCGCGTTACACGACGCGAGTGACGCGTCTTTTCAGGTCCTCCCAATTTTGTTGCGTCGCAACAGATTAGTATTGCGATCGGAGTACACTGTAAGTTATGGCACAAAAAACGTCTGAGACATCATCGCCCGTATTTGTAAATTGTAAGATTCGTAAATCTATTTCTGTTTATTCTTAAAATTATGATGGTCAATATTATAATTAATATAGGTCAATGTTATAATTAATATAAGGACTCAATATTATATTGTAATATTTTAAAATATGTTAAAACATAACTTGAATTCAAATAATTAAAAATTCAATGTTAATATAGTCTTCATCTTTTATTAAATGAAAGTAAAATTCTTTATTCTTGGTTGTAGTTGTTACAAGTTTTAGTTGCGCCCTTGCACCCTCTGTTAGCTTTTTTGAATCCTGCTGGTCATTCAGTGTCTGTATTTGCAGCATATGCGTGGAACATAACCCCAGCAAATAGGGAGATTTTATTGCGTAAAATATGATTGTATAAAACAATATCATACCTGCACTGAGTTATCACAGGAAGGACTCCGACTTCGTTTAACTGGGAACATATTTGTGATCTTTAACTGGTTTCCATTATTTTTTGATTTTCGAGTTACCCTGAAATTTAAAATTATTATAAAAGTTGGGTTGGTAATATGAACTATTATTGGCACATAATATATTGGGTTATGAATATAAACACAGATAAATCGGACTTAATCATTTGATTCTTGCTGTAAATTTAGTAAATATTGTTTTTTCTAATAGGATGTCCTACGCTCATGAAGTTATATCTAGTTACACATTCATTATTTACATAATGTGTAATATTTTAATTTATATTATCATTTATATTGTTATACGTATATACCACATATTTCAAGAATTTTAATTAACATATCTATACTAATGTTATAAAGCAGTTGAGTTTGTTTGATTGAACGGGCTAATCTCAGGAACTACTGATTGAGGAATCTATTTATTGAGGAAGGTTATAGGCTATATAAGATCTCGCTATGTTTGTTTTTTTTCTTATTTAGTAGCGTGTGAAACTGCGGGGCACACCTATTTCTATACAAATTAGTACTCACTTTTCTTGGGGAGACAGCTTTGGTGTGACAGAAGCATTTTCTTTATCAGGACACACTTTATTTTCATTCAAATAAGCCTTTTCTTTAAGTCTAGGACTTACACGTAAGTTAGTAGACACCGGCATTGTTATCGGGTGTCAAATAATACAATTTAATTTAAGCACAATGAAACTCATAGTTTTAATCAACTCTCTTAGTTTAAGACTACTTTAATGGATTTCAATTAAATTTTATAAATATTAAAAGTATAATGGTACTACAAAACTTTTGTTTAATATGACACTTAGAATCTAAAAAAATTGACTTCACTTCCACAACTTGTCAAAAAAAGGCGCGAAATCAAACGTGAATGTTGAATCACTGACGAAAACAGTCACGTTACGTTCACTGTAAACTCGTCAATAAAAATTCCCAACTAAGTTAGGTATTTACAAAAAACATGATGGAGATTTCTGAATACACTATTGAAGTACTTTGAGAAAATACTAAATATGTTGTACTAAGTAATTTATTTTACAAAGTTAATAAATAAATTTAAAAATCTGTCCGGAGACGGATTTTGAATCTGTGAAAGTGTATATATATATATATATTATTATATAAATGTACTTTTTGGTGTCTGTGGTCAGTGACAGAATATGAGACAAACAGAGATCGTGAAAGTGTAGTCAAAAACTCGGTATTCAATATAATACCGCCGTATTTTACAAAATACTTTAGTTTGAATATGAATTTATTTTGATATTAATGAACTAAATATGATTTCTTCGAGGTTCATAAGAAGGTCACTTTGGAAAAAACTGTCAACAACCTTTTACTCCACAGTTTCTTTACCAGATATCGATACAGTTTACTATTGTGATTCGAGGAATGCTACAGAAATTAAAGAAAATATTGATTTACGAAAAGGTGTTGGCGACATAAATAGGGTGTTGGATATTTATCGCAGTTTACAAAATACTCCAGATGGGGATGGTGGTTATCGAGGCCTGAAGGAAGATTTGTACAAGGAATTGAGTAAACTACCGAACAGAACTCACCCTGCGGTCCAGAATTATAAAGACGAGCCACAATTAGTACACGAAATAAACACAAAAAGAAACTTTGGGGCTTATTCACCATTACAGTTCAGTGAAATAACTGACCGGCTGAACTTAATGAGGACTGATAAACTTGGCAATACTTGTGGTAATAAAAGTTACTACTACATCGCGGAGCTCGCAGAACTAGAAGAGGCATTAATCAAATACACTGTCTTGGCTTTACTCAGTAGAAATTTCCAATTAGTGTCTGTCCCGGATATTTTATCTAGTAATGTGTTGAAGAGCTGTGGAATGACAATAAATAGTGATAGAACTCAGGTTGGTGACTAAGCCTTTGTTTGGTGTGATTTCTTTATATTAAATAACTAGGTGTGCTATGCAGTTGCTCCAGCAACTAAATAAAAAAACAAACAAACATAGCGTGAAGTTATATAGCCTATAGTTTCCTCAATAAATGGACTATTCAATCCAATAAGAATTTTTAAATCCGAACCAGTAGTTCCTGAGATAAGTCTGTTCAACCAAACAAACTCTACAGCTTTAAATTATCAGTATAGATTAGCAAACTAGATTGCAAACAGCAATGTATACTTACTATAAGTGTACATGGGCCGTGAGGTCCCGGCATAGAATAGGACCTGCCCTCGTCGTCCTGCGGCTGCCATAAGAGCCGGCTGAGAGAATAGATGCAGAACATCCATGCAAAATCCCCTTTGAAACCAACCAATCTAATTAATTAACTCACTTGTCATCCCAACTTAGCCTTTATTGGCAACCATAAGTTACGTACACGTACGATACACTAATACGTATATATATATAATCATATTTTATATATACTTAAAATTTAAATTTGAACCAACAACCAAAAATACAGTAAAAAAAATTAAAACTCTGTGTAAATTCAAACAAGTTGCGAGTCGCACGTATCAATTAGCAAGGGCTCACAACTTATCGAATAGATTACCTTAAAAAAAAATCTATAAGTGTACATTGCTGTTTGCAATCAACCTCTGATAAGGTTACATCTTACCTAAGGTTTATATTGAAACACTTTGGATAAGTCTCCTTTATCAATTCAAGTCATGGCACTGCCATTGTTAGCCTCACATATGTGGCAATAATATGGCATACAGCAGCATAGCTGGGTAACCAAAGGCCTTAAGGCAAAAAATACACTAGGGCCTCAAATAGACTATCTGGTTTATTATTATTCTGAATGTGGGAGAAATTTTCACTAGTTTAATGTATATGATGTAAATCGGAGTCTAAGGGCCTCCTGAGCTCGGGGGCATCGGGGCACTGCCCATTCTAGCCCTTCGGTAGGTATGCCACTGGTGGCATAGTCCCTCTGAAATTGAACTACAGATTTGTAACAATTTAAAAAGTGTTATATAAAATGTACCAAGTTTATTGCGTGATCTGAATGAAATATTTTCCTCGACTTGTCATTGCATAAATTTTTAAAAAATTTGCATTTATTCATAGAAATCATTTTATGGAAGGGGGAAGATTCCAGTTTTATTAAAACATTCTTCTAAGATTAAAGATACCATACAACTAAACTGAAATATTTGACAGTAATTTCTTATATGTGTATAAACTATATCAGTAATGAACTGATATAGTTTATACACATATAAGGCTTTAGGCTTTAAGCGAATTTGCAGGCCTTTTAAAAGCTTTTTCTATAAGAAGAATGGTGTCTCTTACATTTCTGAGTGGACATTTGAACCCCCTAATTCCCACTGAATTTTCAATGTTCATGAAATCAATAACATATTTTCATTTTTTTTTAGATTTACTCATTAGATCCAGTGCACCATGGGCCTGATTTATACCTGTCAGGTACCGCAGAAATGTCATTGGCTGGTCTGTTGATGAATTCTGTGCACTCAAAGGAACAGTTGCCACTAAAGCTAGCCGCTGTGAGTAGATGTTATAGAGCAGAGACGTCAAACATTGTAGAAGAAAGGGGAACATATAGGTATGGTATAATATACTAATGAGCAGTGATAGTCAAATGGTTGAAACTCGGGCTCTCGATCGGGAGTCTGGGGTTCGAATCCCAGGCACGCACCACTGATTTTCTAAAATTATGTTATGCATATTAGAAGTTAATTATCACCGCTTGATGGTGAAGCAAAACATCGTGAGGAAACCTACACATCCGAGAGTTCTTTAAAAAATTCTTAGAGGTGTGTGAAGTCTACTAATTCGGACTTGGCCATCACGGTGGACTATAGCCTGAAACTCTCTCAATCTGAGAGA
>DWLI01005088.1:0-10335 GCA_018249915.1 Cecropterus dorantes dorantes
CCAGATATAAATGTACTTAAAAGACATAAATAAGATCGTTAGTGACAAAGTAAAAACCCGATAGTTGAAAATCTTAAAAAAACTGGCGTCTAAAAAGTAGATTAAGTAAAGTATTTTTATTTTAGAAGAATGAACGCTATGCGAGTCGATGTTTTTGTGACATGTCTTTGTCACGGGGAATGTAAGGTCAAAAATAATGGTATTATAATAAACAAAAAATGCCGCTGATCAAACTTTCGTTACGTGGATGCTACAAAAAGTTTAATTGTTTACAAAGAAAATCCCGGAATACATTACTCAAATTTAATGCTTGAAATAATTAAATTGTATTTAAAAAAAAAACGCTTTATAAGATTATCTTCACAGTATTTTAAAACGCCAATTGTTTTAGTTCTTACATTTATAAAGATGACAACGAAATAGGAACGTTACGAGTTTTAACGTTTTGCGGGCTATAATTCAGAAAGAAATATCCTATAAACGTATTCAAAGAAAAAACAAAGATTTAATTTGTTTTGAAGATCTAAATAGCTTTTCTTGTCATGCCTGTTAACATCCGCGTGCGTGGATTAGTTCCCCGCAGTTTCTCCGTGTCCTTCGTGCGTGTGGGTAATATGCTATGTTTGCGAATCACAAGTGCACGCGGGCACAAACCCGCGTGATAGGAAAAAGGCCCTAAGTCACACTCAGTATTCAATAAAACTCAACAACTACATATAAATACGTGTATTTATTCACATGTTAAGTACAAAATAAATTAAGTAAAGAATAGTAACATATTCAAGTAGGTATAAAAAGAGTTGAGAAGAGATTCTTTATAACGAATCTGTGTTTAGGTCAATGAGGATTCAAATAAAAAGAGAATAGTATGTAACATGACCAACATTTCATGCAAATGAATTTCTAAATACTAATAATACTATCTACTAACTATGAAATAAAGTAAAAACAAACTTGCTAATGCGGATGGGGCGTGATATCCAATTTTGTTAACAATTTACAATGTAAGCATATCTCCTAAATACTCTAAATATAGTAAAGCACTCGGTAGACAAAGATTTAGGAGCAATAATATAGACTACCTTTTCTATACTACAATTTCACTCTCGAGTTTCAACGTAAATTCTTGGTTTACCGAAAGCTCCAAATCTAAAACGTGCAGGCTACATGAGGCGTCTACAAAGTCACATTCAAAAAAATCGTCGCCTCATACATAAATACTGAAGTACTTACTCGTCCTCCCAGGGACAAATGTCGTTCCGCTGCTTACGCTCGCCGATGTCGCCTCTCCCGCCGCGCTTAACAATATTCGAATCGGAACTCGGCGCCGGGACGTTCTCGCGGGGCTCCCGGCGCGCCGCGTCGGATTCGGACGCCGACCTGCAGTCCGGTGACACTCGCTGCGCGGGTACCGAAGGCACTTTGTCTACGTTGTCGTCGTCGACTCCGACGTCCTCGCACACGGCCAGCGGCGCCGCGCGCGCGCTCGGCTCCGACGCCGACGACGGCCGCACCGACACGGGGCTGCCGGTCGAGTCCGTTGCGTCGTCGGTCCGTGTCGTCTCACGTCCGTCAACGTCGGAATCCTCGCTCGGCGCCGGTTCCACCTCCTTCGTTATCGACGACTCCCGGGATGGCGCTCGTCGCGCCTCCATATCCTCGGGCGTCTTCGTTTTCGTCGGAGTGGGCTCATCGGCGGGTTCGTCCCGCTCGTCGGGCTCGAGCGTCACGAGCACCTCCACCCGCGGGGCCTCGCTTCGCTCCTCGGAGCGGAGTGGCGTGGCGGGCACGTCCGTGGGGGTCGCGTCCGCGGACGCGAAAACGGACGACGGCTCGTCGGACTGGGGTAGGGAGCGGCGGTCGTCGGGCGAGTCGTCGTCGGGTGCGGAGCTGACGCTTATAGTCGGCGTGGGATGCGTAGTATGAGTCGCCGTTGTCGCGGGCGCGGCGGGCGCCACCCGCGGCGTGCGCGGCGGCGACGCGAGCGGCGCGAGGTGGCGCGGCTCGACGGCGGACAAGCGGCGTAGCGGCGGCGGCGCGCCACGTAATCCACCGTCTAGAGTACTTTGCTGAGGCAGGCGTCGCCGCTCTGCGCTCACTATGGCTGCACTCACGTCGGACGACGAACTACCCGAGTCGGCAGTTGAGTCCTGCCGTCGCCGAGCTCCATAACCGCTTTCTCGAGACGAGCACTCCCACGGCAAAATATCTGCCGTGTCGTCTTCGAGAGGATCCCTAGAAGAAAACAGATGTCGAATAGAATGTGAACTCGGTAAATGTCTATACATTAACCGAATGCTGCTCAATTTTATCATATTTATATTATAAATTTGCTACGTCCAAACAGTGCAAAACTTTCTTACTAGGATAATCGATTTTTTCTTTGATCATTATTGACGAGCTTAAGTGTTGCTAAAACTAAAAATCCTTAAACTTCTAACGTATTAAAGTCATGCAAAGCATAGGTCCGGTCATACCTGAAGGGTATATCAGCGAGGTTAGACTGCGAGTGCGAGTGCGGCGGCGGTTCAGGCGCGCGCGGCGGCTGCACGGTGCACAGCGCGAGCTCGTGCGCCGAGCCGGACAGCGAGCGGTCGGAGCCGCGTCGCCGCGTCAGCGCCGCGCTGCTCGTGCCCGGCTTCTTCTTCACCTGCCCGCCGAAGTTGAAGAACCTGCAGCGTGTAATTATTCCTTCATATCAGCAAGTTCGAAAGATACAATAAAGATACAATAAATGTGGGAGCACAAAAGTGCACGAGTTAAAATAAGTCTAAAACGTGAATTATGATTATTGACTTTTAAGGAGTTTTCCTTGACATGTGAACCAAAGTCCACGGGGGTGTCTAACTTGAATGCTTAAATTAACTCTCCGTTTGCCAAGTGCGTTATTCATTATACGGACAAGATTGCACCGGATAACACGATTACATGACACTCATGTTCGTGTCATTGTGTCCGGGACGGTCTGGGTACATTGTGTACATTAAAATAATTCGTCAGTATAACTTGTTTGTTAAAATGACGTTCAAGCAAAATTGTATTATTACTATTGTTTACATAAAATGCTGAAGGTCACTAGCATGGACAAAAAAATATAATTACTTGACGTTTACGAAACACTTCTGCCCTTCAAGAGCAGCCGCTGCAAGTAATCGGAGCACACAAATTGCGGATATTAGTACTTCTTAAGCAGTAGCTCGTATGTTTATTATTGGCATAAAACACAAAAAATCACTAATATCATCAAGAAATCATAATTACTTGGCTTTCTTTTGCGAGACGCTTCTTTGTCGGAGCGCACGAAGCGCGGATAGCAGTCCTTCTTGGTCACTAGCCCATACACGTGATTGACTATTGTTGACATAAAACGCTAACAATCATTAATATCATCAAGGACTCATAATTACTTAGCCTTCTTCTGCGAGACGCTCCTGCCCTCCGCGAGCAGCCGCTGGAAGTGGTCGGAGCGCACGAAGCGCGGATAGCAGTCCTTCTTGAGGAGCAGCCCGTACACGTGGTCGGCGGCGTGGTCCAGCGCGTACCGCGAGCCGCTCCGCATGCCCTCCGCCACGCGCTCCGCCGTCGCGCCGTCGATGTTGATCTCGCACGGCGCGCCCGGCTTCAGGAACTCCCTAAAAGTTGGTCACTTTAGATCATTTCGTTATACGTTGCCTGTTTAGTGGTGATACTTGCTTTTATACATAAAATCTTACTTACTACATAAAGTCCAATTAAAAAAACTTGTTTTAACAGCCATTGTTTAAAAAAAACGGTCGATTTGAGACACTTTTTCTTTGTTGATACAAAATTATACCAAATTTACACATCAACTTTATTAAAGTAAATAGATTTGATGACAAGAAATATGATGCAAGAAGTTTACAAAACCGTAAGGCTTTCAAATGATTCCAGTAAAATTTTCATACGTAAGATAAAATAATATAAAAAAGTAACACATAATTATTTGCACTGATAAAGTGGAAGAACTTATAATATTGCCGTCATGATCAAACCACGGTTTGATCATGACGGCAATATTATCACTTCTAAGTGTATTTTGCAGGTAAGAAGCTCTTCTGTGCCCTGGTTTGCAGGGAAAGAACTTCATAAACCTAATCTGGTAATAAGTTTAGTTTTCAGAAATAATTATACATTAACGATAAGTGTTTCAGTCCACTTAGTTACTTATATTTATTTAAAAAGATAATAAATAATATTGTGGTATATTCCAACGCTCACTCATAGATATCTTCGAGCTTCTTCGATATCTGCTTGGTGCTACTCCGCCTGAGGTCCATGACCGCGAGCCAGAAGCGAATGTTCTCGTGCGAGTACTCCTTGCGCAGGAAGCTGGTGAACTCCTGCAGCCCCGTGGGGTCAGACACCAGCTCCTCGATGGACAGAGCCCAACGCTGGACACGCTTCTCACTCGGCGTCTCCACGCTATAGGATATTGAAGACTGACGGTAATTTTACTTGAATATTCAGCGAGCTATTCGGTGAACTGTAGTGGAGTGTATATAATGATTTACGTTGTAGTATACAACACTACATGATGAGACGATGTCCACTATACAGTTTTGGTTTAACACATAAATCTCCAAGCTCAAGACATATGTCGAGCATATTTAAAAAAGGCTCATTTAAATTGACTAAATAATTAAGTTTGTCATCTAAACTGAATATAGCAGTATATTAATACTGAAACAAGTTAAACAAGAGGAACTGGAAAGAGAAATTCTAAATTTTTTTCCTGTTTAAATTTAAAGTTTCACAAGATATAGTTTGGTTTACAAGAACATTATAACGCAATGGATGATGACTCTACATATCTACCGAATAAAGACAAACTAAATAAATACTACGTAACTATAACTCACATAGGGCTGTTGATCTGCCAGAAGGCGGTGTCGTCGCTGATCCACGGGTTGGAGGGTTGTGGCGGCGAGAACCACGCGTCGTACGCAGCGAAGGTCTCCGAGTACGCCACGAGGGCGTCCAGGGCAATCGAAGTCTTCACACGCGTACGGTCCAAGCTCGCTTTTAGGTGTTCGATCTGATATGCAAGAGAAATTACGTAAAGTGACGATAATTTGCAAGTATGTTTTTGTCTGAACGGTACTGTCATGTTGTGATGGATTCGTTAAGAAAAATCGTTTTAAATTAATCATACATACCTATGTCTATTCTACCTGACTAGATACATGTGTATAATTATATAATGTTTATTACCGAAATATTATAATTATATCGAAATTATATCGAGAATTATATCGAAAGATAGATAGTTATTATCATTAGAATCATTGGTAGTTATAGGAGCACACTTATGAATACCAAAATATGTTTCACTTCAGCGAGTTTATCCATTTCTATTGAATAGGTATCTTAGTTTGCTCGTGAGATAGCAAAACTATTTTACTAAATTTGCTATCTTTGGCGAGTGTTACGAGTCTTCTACATATCTTGACTTATCACATCACATAATGTAACGATAAATACCGCTCATTTATAATCTACTTTTAACGGATAAAGCATTGACCGGCTTAGAACTGCCACAGATACATTGTTATCTGTGAAAATAATTCCCATCATACTCTTCAAATCAGAATATTGCAATGTTTAACACTTATGCAGGGAGACTAAGTATGAACTTCTTTTTCTTCTTCTTCCTCCCTGATGAGTACATTTAGCGCTCCAGTCAGACTAGCAATGGCAAGCAAGTACAGGTACGGAACAGTGATCGAGTGTACCGAGTACGCGCAGTGTTGCGAATGCTGAATAGAAATTTAGCTAGTGTGGCCTCGCTGCCGTCGATAACTCCGATGGGCTGTAGGGAATTCCGGGCAAGGAGAAGTTTCTCGAGAGTCGCCGACCCTGTGCTACGCGGTTACGTCACCGCCGCATTAAAGGATGATAACCAAAGCTGAAGTAGTGTAGCCTCACCTCCCTAGCGAGCTGGTGGACGGTGCGTCGCTTGGGGCGCGGGTGGCGCGCCCTCACGGGCACGGGGCAGTGGTCGAGCGCGCTGGGCACGCCGGGGGGCGGCCGCGCCACGCGCCAGTACGCTCGCTCCTGGCTGTCGCTCACGATCTTGTCGCCTTTCTTCCGCTCCTTAGCTAACCGCACCTGACGATACATTGCACTAATACAGATCGTTACGGCCGAAGCTAATGACGCTATTGTCATGTAAGCAAACTTATACTAAGGAGTATAAAAATTCAATAGCAATTTCTGGTTTCAACGATTATACTTACTTAAATAATATCGTCGGTATAAAAGTTTCTGTTATTAAAGATTCTAGCTATTGCAGATGATCGGAAAGTAGTCGGTTTTACAAATTCTGTTAATAGCTCATCTCATTAATTGTATGTCAGGTAGTCGTCAATAATATTAATGCTATTGACGTTTTTGAGAAAATATACAAAAACCGTATATAGTCATCCGTATCGCAATATTCCTAAAGTGGAGGTAAGTTGTAACTGAATTAATAAGAATACTTTATGAATAATAGTTACTAATAAAACATTTGTTTTGTGAAAAATGTTGTTGCTAGTTTGCTTACGGTTGTAAGTTCCGAGAAATCGACTATGCCACAGTTCTCCTCCTCCTTTTATGATAATATTTTTATTATTAGATACTAAATAATATGAGGAACATGAGTAACTTGAAAATCAGCCAAATTATTCTTACCTGTTCCTCCGCTTGCATCGGTAGAGAATGCCACCAGGCATTAAGTTTGCCCTATTGTAACTTTTTATAGAGGTGCAATAAATAAATAAATAAAAAATAAAATAAAAATTATTCTTACCTGTTCCTCCGCTTGCATCGTGATGAAGTCCCACTTTGCAGCGAGAGTTTTCTTCAGATTGGCGAGTGCCTCCTGCTCGTACTCCTCCAAACCATGTCGCTGCTTGTTCCTTAACGTGCGCTTAACGAGGTAGATTGCGTACTCCACATTGTCTGGCCCTAAGGAAGGCGCGCTCGACCCGCTGCCCGCCACTCGCGGGCCCTGCCACGGCCAGTAGTACGGACTCTGGTGATGATAACAAAACAGTGTTTATATCTGGACTGCCAAAACGGAACTAATATAAGAATTAATAAGATACATACTACCGTGTTTAAATCGAGGATTTTTTAATATCAAAAACTCTATAAACAGGAAGATTGATACTATGTTTAACATGGTCAATAATATAGACATAAATATCTTGGGATTCGACAGAAACCTCAACAAAAAAATGAAAGGAAATTGTTACAATAATATATGTATATAATTTATCTGTTAAACAAAAGCTTAATAAATCACAATTAAAGGAAACAATAGTCGAAAAAAGAATTAATTCAGATAACGATAATAACCTGACCCTTACTTGAAATCTATAAAGAGAAGAATCATCCTTTAACACAAGGTTTTTCGAATCGTTGACAGGAAAGAAGTAACCATATTGACAGAGTTGATTTGCTAAATTTAATGCTTCAGCTGAAACAAAGATAAAATATGAAAAATCTAAATTCAATAAATTATATTCAGTAAAATGTTTTAGTTTAACGATACACGGGAAATTAAAGGTGGTCTTCAAACTAAGGTTAATGAAATATAATTAGTAAATACGGCTTAAAAAGTGGTAGAATAAGAAAGTTACACAGTTACATTAGAAGTTACGGTTAAAGACATTACTCAATGGTTCAAAATGCAGGAAGGCAGCATCTTAGAATTTAAATCTTAGAAATCTTAGTTTCAGATTCAGGTTTAAGTATTAGGTAACTAAGAGTGAGATGATCATGAAGAAAAAAATAAAATAAGTGCCCTTGCTTTCTTTGTTCAGAAGGAAGTCAGTTAAATGAAGAAGAAGAAAGAGGAATGAAGATTACTGACATATAATAAAAGAAATTAAAGGCAAATATAATACAGGAATTGCCACTATTTAGATAATGTTCCAGTTTATTTTGAAGATTTAAAATGTTCATAAGTTTCATACTCTAATATTCATGATCGCTTTCGGAGAAAATGGGCAATTTCATATGAATTAGTTTCACATTAGGAAGAAATTGGACAGGCTAAGAGCACAAAGCTTTACCATGAGTAAAGCAAGTCTTGTGTTCTTAATAAATCTAAGTGTACCTCAATACACTTATATGTTTAAGTATATTAAGATAGAATATAGTTATAATAGAATAATGATTTTTTTACCGAGCAAACAATACAGGCATGAATATTTACCTAGTATATTGACTTTAATGAATAGGTAATATAAGTTAATGGGCTAGGTATCGCATAGCTTTATTTCTGTTAACTGATAATCGAATATGGGTTTGAATTTGAGAAATGAATGAACACACACACACACACACACACACACACACACACACGCACCCAGCTACTGAATTAGATTGTTTACTACGCTGAACCCAATTTGTCGGCTGATTAGCTGAATGAAGGATGAATATCTAAATGTGTGTTAGTAATCTACGTCATTTGAGTAATGTCCATAAATATTAAAAATATAGTTTTCTTTTACTTACAATTACTAGCTTCCTCTAGACTGAAACGTTCAATAAGCCACTCCACAAGATCATAACCTGTAAGTAAATTGGTATAAGTTGTTTTAGAAAAGTGACATAAAAGTAAAATAGTAGGTATATTTAAATAAAATATTTCCTAAAAAGGTTTGATATTGAAATCTTCATTGCTGCAAATTAAGTGAGTTCAAAACGAAGTTAGTAAAAGTTAGAAACCTTCGGCCTTTAATAGTATTATCTATATTTCTTATGATAGCATTGCTTTGTTCTGGTTTGAAGAGTATTTTATTGTATAGAAGTAGCAAACGAGCATGTAGCTACCTGATGGTAAGTAGCTACTGCTGCCCATGGATATTTGTAATCAACCCTAGGTTTTGATCTTACCTAAGGTTAGCCACAGTTGCGTTGCTACCCCTGAGGACTAAGATGGAATGCCTCGGATAAGTATGTCTCTCTTACCCTTCAGACTAAAACACAGCAGCGCATAACACTACTGTTATTAGGCAGAAATAGGTGTGGCGGTGGTACTTCCGGAGTTGAATCACAAAGAGTTCTACCAGTATGGTAAAATAGAAATCATAGATATCCGTGACTCTTTACAACCTTATTTAGGGTTTTATGTCTGACTCTGTCTGACGTACTTGTATTAATGTTTCCGAGCCTTACGTCTAATTAATCGAGGGCAAACACAGAAAAAATGTAAAAATAAGAAAAAAAAATAAGGTTCTAGTGGCGATTGGTACCTTTGTTAAATTCCCTGGCCCGTATCTTCATCCTCAAATTCCCATCCAATAAATACATTACTTTAAATTATATAAATTCTATCGTCACACCATAAATTGTGGTTTAAATACTCGTCGCCTAAAATCTAAACCATAAAAGGACGGTGAGCGTCCGCCATAGAGAGTTAATAAATGTGTTCGCTATTGATTTTACAATTAGACGCCTAAGACGGAGCTGCCGCATAGCATTCTACTGGCGTAACATAAAATATGGAAGTATAGGTAGAGCTCTGTATTGAACAACGATGGCGTGTTTGAAAGGATTTTGATTTCAGCTACATTTAGAACTATCTGTTAATATATTCATGTTATGTATGGATTGAAAAGTATTTAAGACTTTTTTTTTTGCTTTTTTTTATCTCATTGAAATGGCAAACAAGCATGCAGTTCACTTGATGGTAAATGGTCACTGCCGCCCATGGACATCTGTAAGAAACTTCATATACAACAGGGGTTCTATTTGAAGTCGATCAGATGCGTTGCTCCCGAGGACTTAGATGGTCGCCTCATATATAAGTGAGCCGGCAATCACATCCTTCCGCCGAAACGCAAGAACTGCTTCACGCTAGAAATAGGTGTGGTGGTGGTACTTCGCCGGTCAAACTACACTAATACCATCTGTTATTGAAGAAACTACTGCATTGATTCAAGACTCAGAAGATTTATTATCATCATTTATCATCACATCCGTGCGTATTATTTAAATACAGACCAATCGACAAAGTTAATTGGACTTTAAATACTGCCGCTCAAAGGGGTTAGAGGATGAATAAAATTGATTGATTGATTGGATCCAATTAACGCACCGCGTTACCTAGATATATCTGGACGTAGGTTAATCCGTGTGACTCAAACAAGCAATCGGGATTATTTAAAATATAGAACAATTATATGAATTTTGGTAAATTATATTACATGTTTACTTTAATTCACTAAATTGCTTTTATTAAGGCAACATAAATATTATAATTTGACTTATGTACAATATATACAATTCAAATAAATATTTAAAAATGTAAACTAAACAAAC
>DWLI01005089.1:0-10335 GCA_018249915.1 Cecropterus dorantes dorantes
GATGTTTTCCTTCACCGTAAAGCAGTGATAATTAGTTTCTAATACGCACATAATTTCAGAAAAATCAGTGGTGCGTTTCTGGGTTTCGAACCTCAGTACCCTCGATTGAAAGGCCAAGTTTCAACCATTAGGCTATCACTGCTCACTATCAAGGCTGCTTGTTATATATAGTATTCTCCAAATAAGTGTTTGTTACCCAACCGTGTAAAGGTATGCTGCAATATTATCTAATACCGCTAACTATGGTCTGTTACTTCTCCAGTGAAGATATTGGTTTCCCTTATTTATTGTTGCCACCCGGATATCATTTTAATTTATGGAGTTGCATCTAGTTGCATTTGCATAATTGAGAAACATTCATTTGTTATCGGCAGAAGAGAAAGTAGTTAATATATGGTTCATAGTGAGGTGGCCTTTACTGGCTGTTGTCACGGAAGTCACAATAACATTATATTTGTGGATCTGTATGTAAAGATCTAGGCTGTGAATTGCGTTTTTGGGATACATTATTTATGCTGCAGTTTAGGTAGTAAGTATCTTTTTTGATATAGAAAGGGGAAATCTTTAAAAGGTATCCGGCGCCATGAGAGCGATGCCGGGTTTTGCGGGATTTTTGGTGGCCGTTCTCAGCGTTACGTAGAGGACTTCAGGATGCCTTTTTCCCCAGATTTTCCAGTGTTTATGATGGCATACTTTGCTGGACGGTTCGATCTTCTTCTCTTGCCGCAACTCCGGAAGCCTCCTTTTAGTTGCCTTTCCCAACAGGCAGGGAATACCGTAGCCCTATTCTGGTTCCAGAACTAATGGAACAAGGGTAGTGAATACCAACGTATATGATGTTTTTTACACTCACAGCGGCAACAATACGTTTTCTAATACTATTGGTGCGAAGCCCCCTTTTAATCGCCTTTCCCAACAAGGAGAGGATACCGTAGCCCTATTTTGGTTCCAGAATCAACGGAACAAGGGTACTAAGTATATGATGCTTTTTACACTCACAGCAGCAACAACTAATATTAATCAATAAGCTTTCTTATGCCATTGGTGCTATTGACACATCTGAAAGTACACAAACATTTCTAAAGTCAAAGTCAAAATTAACTATTTCAATGACTGACCTGACTGAGTATGAGCCTTAAACACTATGTCAGACCGGTAAAATGACCAGGGAGACAGAAAGAACTAGGGAAAAATCTATGAGATGGGCAGCAGTGTCTTTCTTTGTAATAATACGGTCACCAACACGCATGCCAGGCGCAGTAACCATATTGCCATTAGGGGAAGTTTATATCCATCAACACATGCCTGGCAAAGCGGCAATCGGCAAAATTTCCAATTGCCCTATTCCAAAACTCAAAAGTTGAGATAGATAACACATACATAACAGAGACAACTTCATTATAATATACAAATGACGTTCTTTAAGTAAATTAACAACTCCTTACGTAATACTTATTACAGTGTAGCGTAAACAATATTGTTACGTAACTTACTAAAGTTAGTGTTCTGAACGTAATTTATGTAAGTAAATTACACGCGTGGGGTTATGGAGTGTTAGTAGGTTGCCATATCTTTCGAACATTAGAAATAAGTCAAGATATATCATCGTCTCGTTTGTATACGAGAGGGAATGTAACTACGTAAGTATTTACTGTTTATCAGGTGATCATACGTAATTATGGAAGTCCCCGTCAACCCATTAATGTGCCACTGTTGGCACGGGTCTTCTCTCAGATTGAGAGAGTTTCAGGCCATAGTCCACCGCGTTGGCCAAGTGCGAATTGGTAGTCTTCACACATCTTTAAGACCTTTTTAAAGAACTCTCGGATGTGTAGGTTTCCTCACGATGTTTTCCTTCACAGTAAAGCAGAGATAATTAACTTCTAATACGCACATAATTTTAGAAAAATCAGTGGTGCATGCCTGGGATTCGAACCCCGGACCCCCGATCGAGAGCCCGAGTTTCAACTATTCGGCTATCACTGCTCTTGGGAGACTAATACTAATAAAAATTAAGACATTTTTGTTTTTTGACAATTGCACTACATTCAAATTTGTTTATACCTTTTTTATAACATTGAAGTAGCAAACAAACATGCAGTCCTCCTGATTAGTGATCACTGCCGTCCATGAAGATCTGTAAGGAACTTCATATAGAACAAGGATTCCATCTGAAGTCAATCACCGATGCGTTACTACACCCGAGGAGTAAGATGATCGCCTCATATGAACGTGAGCCGGTAACCACACCCTTTCACCGACACGCGAAAACACTATACCAGATGGTAAACCAGGTTTTTATATTGTTATCGTAGAGATAGCAAACGAGAAATAGAGGGAATCTACCTGGTACTATGGCAACTGCTCATGGACTTCTGTAATCAACTCCGGATAAGATGTGTCTGACCTTAGATTGGCCACATATGGTTGCTACCTCTAAGAACTAAGTTGACACTTTTGAACTAAGTATATCTTCTGCTGCTTCTGAGAAATAAGTTAAAACTCCTCGGACAAGTATATCTCCCTTGCCACATACTTCAAATCCGAATACATTATCGTTTGACATTGCTGTTATTAGACATATACTCGTATACGTGTGGTAGGTGTATCCAGAGTAGCGTTGAAAATTCTGAAAGAAACAAATTGTTTTTTTTCGGCGAAAAAAACAATAGTTCGTTTTTAACGAACGTTCGTTTTAAAGTAGTACGTGCGAGATATGAACTATTTATCAGCTGGAATGAGCGCTTGACAATAACAACAAATCGTTCTACCCTCCAAATCGTAATAAAAATATTCTACGAAAAAAACAATACTTTTCTGTTTCTTTCATATTTTTCCGTTTTTTTCAGTTTTATAGATAAAAACATGAAATATTTCATATTTATTTTTCTTGAAATTTTACAGTAAAACATGCATTAAAACGAAGGAATTTAAATAAAACGGGAAACTTTCCCGCTTTTTTCAACGCTATTCTGGACGCATTATTTCGATTTAAAAATTTAGTTAAGACTAGCTGTGCTCGCTGTGTCACCCGATACTACATAAAAACAGACATAGCGGGATATTACAGCCTATAGCCTTCATCAATAAATGTACTAGTCAACAAAACAATTTTTCAATTCGAACCAGTAGTTCCCGAGTTTAGCGCGTTCAACCAAAGAAACAAACTTTTCTGTTTTATAATACTAGGTGTGCTAGGCGGTTTTACCCGCTACTAAATAAACAAAAACAAACAAACACAGCGTGTTGTTATAGCCTATAGCCTTCCTCAATAAATAGACTATTCAATACAAAAATATTTTTCAAATTCGAATCATTAGTTCCTGCGATTACCCCGTTTAACCAAACAAACTCTACTGCTTTATGATATTAGTATACTCTATGTATTCATCTATCTGATGAATATATAGAGTTACAGCGAGAAAATAATGAATTCTGAATGTCTTTCTTTCATTGAATACACAGCACTTCTTTGTATATCTGCCTGCTTTGCAAGAACTATGACACAACCCAAAAAGGTTAACTTTACAGATGAACCGGGTATTTTTTTTTATCTTATTTATGAATAAAATAAAAACAATAAAAATTAAAAATAAGGGATTTTTAATTTTCATTGTTTTTATTTTATTTACCACATTACCACAGTTTTCAATTCTGAAATAATAGGATAATATATGTAAACTTAAAATTGGTGAATTATTAATTATGTGGTTATTTATGGGCGGTGATGTAGATGCTGTATGTTACAGCATCTACTTTACGTATAATAGGTACTCGTACAATTACATGTTACAGCATCTACTCTTCGTATGATAGGTACTCGTACATACTTTAAATTACATGTTACAGCATCTACTCTTCGTATGATAGATACTCGTGCAAACGTAAGATTACATGTTACAGCGTCTACTTTTCGTATGCATGGTACTCGTACAAACGTTAAATTCATGTTACAGCATCTACTTTTCGTATGATAGCTACTCGTACATACGTTAAATTACATGTTACAGAATCTATTTTTCGTATGATAAGTACTCGTACAAACGTTAAATTACACGCTACAGCATCTACTTTTCGTGTGATAGGTACTCGTACAAACGTTAAATTACACGCTACAGCATCTACTTTTCGTATGATAGGTACTCGTATAAACCTTTAATTACATTTTCAGTAATAGTCCTGTAAGTCGTTGTTAATATTGACGATATAAATTTGTAATGTTATGTGACAAATTGAGTATTTCATAAACAAAGGAGCTGTCATAGATATGGTATAGCATCGAGGTCGAAGTCGTTGCCAAATAAATTTACTTGTTTTTGATTGAGCCGCCATTGTTTCAAAAACTGCTGTATTTCTCAGATAAATTGATTTATTGCTTAATCTTATTTATGCATAATACGACTATAATTTACTGTGTGCTCTTTTTGCTCTCATTTTGAACAAATTATTTAATAAATAAACTAGGCGGAGCTGATATTATTGGCACAAGGCAGAAATGAGTGTTACTAGTTTACTACAATCAAATGACGAATAATTTTATCATCTTTTGAGCTTCATTTCTTATGTTAAATGTCTTTCAAATTAAGACTATACTACAATATTTCCAATATTAATCTACATTTCCTCTGCTAATTGTAGCTGGATAGTGGAATATCCTCCAATCCTTTCATTGGTAGGAGATATCTAGTATTCAGCAAGAGGCACACTACACTACAGGTAGAGTCCGTAAATAAATACACGTGGTTAAAACCGTTTAGCCTTTCTATTTATTTAATAAAGCGAACCCCGACTGCGTTAACAGCTTCTGCCTTCCTCTTATAACATTCTTGGATAAATGGTCTATTATATTTGAGAAGATTAATTCAAATTTAACGTGTACTTTCAGAGATTATCGCGTTCAAATAAACATACAAACAAAAGTTACGCTTTCTACACTCATAGCCCTGTACTAGGATTTTTTCCTGTGTCGCGGGTGCCATGGACACACAAAGACGAATACATAAACACTCAGACCCAGAACAGAAACCTAAATTCATCATTCAAAGGTCTGTCTCGCCGGGAATCGAAGCCGGAACCCACTGCGCGTCAGACCGGTATAGTGACCGCTCCGCCACGCGGGTCGTCTAATCAAATTGAAATACTAGATAAAGTACTCGTGCTTCGCCACGGGACATAAAAATAATCTCCATCTTTAAATAGTAATATAAAAATAAAAAGTAGGTAGTATAAGTTGTACTATAAGTATAGTTGTGTTGTAGTACTATAAGTTGACCAGGTAAGTAAACTACAGCCATCCATACAAAATTAAGAAACATACAGACACGCAGGCACACGCTATCTCATTTTATACATTAGTATAATAAAAGTAAATAGATCTTTCATACTTTACTAAAAACAAAGACTATTCCTTCTATATCCACGTAAGTGAAGGTTTAGGAAGTGTATGTAGGTGTTCCATAGACATGTAAAGTGTTTTGAATTAGCTATATCAAATACGAGTATCGGTAGAAGCAATATGCCGCTCTCACCTTTCACACTTCTAGTATCGAAATTCCATCGCACCGTGTATAGGTTGCTAACGAACGCTTTTCCCCAGTATCCGCGTGCAGGTCAGTGAACGCACCGTGCACAGTAACGGATACGAGAGCCGCAAGCCGCAGACGCGAGCTGTGAGCTGGAGATCTATTTTGTATATCCGTCAACGTAGTTCGAATTGTTCCAAAGATCGCTATGTCAAATTGAGACCAAGTTCTGATAAAACTGTCACTTTGAGTTTACACTTACAGTACAGACAGTCTTACTTTTGGGCCACGAAACTCGTTCGGCGATAAGCGAATTTAAGAAAATTTCTATGTATTTTCTTCCCGGACAAAGGTTTGCAACTGCACCCGCTGGCGCCTGTCGGCCGGCGCCCATGTCCGTCAACGTACTTTCGTGTCTTTTATTTTCTTCTAAGAGATGGAGCTCTATTTTGTACACTCCTCGTATTTCTGTTATATTCTTCTAAAAACTATAGGATTTTTTTGGAAGTGAAGACTTCTTTAGCGGGGTTGTTCACTTTTGTGATGGATAAAAAATGTTAAACTCGCGCCAGGGTCACGTGTCCTGATAGAAAATTCGTTTTACATCCATCAATGTGCTTCTATTATTTTTTCCTAAGGTTAAGGTCTAAGAGTTGGAGGTCTATTTTTTACATCTTCCAATGTACTTTGGATTGTTTTAAAGATCGCTATGTCAAATTGAGACCAAGATCTGATGAACCTGTCATTTTGAATTTTACAGAGTACTCTTGAGCCACAAAACTCCTGTGATGGTATACGCGACAGCGTTAAGCGAATTTAATCAAATTTAATAAATAAATCAAAACTAGAATTTTCAGCTCAATTTCGTGACCTTATAAGATCTGACACATTTGTTTTTAAAGCTTTAGTTTCATTATCGTATTCACGAATGAATGTATCGTAAAAACATACTTATAATGTCTTTCAATATAATTGTTTACATTGAACGATTTTATCGGCTAGTTCTAATGAGAGCATCATAGACTCATTTATCCCAGTAAAACTGTCGGGCTAATGTTGTGAGAACAAGCGCATACAGAGTAGAAGCTGTCATTTCTCACTCTTCAATACGAACATATTTATGTTACCAGAGAACGAGCGACGGAATTACAAATGTATGGATTACGTGCATAATGAGTATATCGTGTGTCGGTCTTACGGTCCTCGCCTTCGACGACTTTTTGTAGCGATGCAGTAGCTACGCTGTCGCGCGTCCGCATCGATACAGTTGCGAAACAATCGCTGGCTGTGTACCCTCGTGCACATAACCACGTTTCAGATCTTTGGCTGCCCTTAATGGCTTGTAGGTCAGGCACAAATTTCGTCTATCACTTCCTCCCAGTCGATAACTCGTAAACTCTATGAAGTGTTGTAAATGAACTACAATTTGACAAATTTTCAATCGGGAGGAAATATTTTTTTACGTGCGCGTACGATACGCGGCTACCACTGCTCAATCCAGCCACGGAGCCGCAGCTGACGTTCACAACGCTTCATAATTCAACTGTCTGAAACATTTTACGAGTTATCAATTGGGAGGAACTTGGTCATGAAAATCTGTCGCTGAATTACGGATCATATAATAGCACCACTCCTTCTGTTTTCGTGAATTCCAGCGGTGAGATAAGGTTTACGACAAAATATTTATAAAAAAAAACTTCTAAGTAGGTACGTTTTAAAACTCTTAACATTGTTTCAGCCGGTTGTTTGTTTCAGAATGTAAAGTTCTACTATAAAACTTGGGTCAAAAAAGAAAATTTTATAGAATATAAGGTTAGTTGGAATAACATTATAGCCGAATTAGGCCATCTTCACAAAAATTCGCTAGATCAAGCAGGTAACTAATTTTCTTGGTATACGAAGTCGCCAATTTTATAAAATTTGGTCAATTTAGTCTACAATTCCAATATACGGTATAACGCCAGCGATGTTAACCCAACTAACCGTTTATTCAATTTACATTCAAGTCTTAATACCAAATTCAATATGTACAAGAAAATATTCAAAAAATAATAATATGCAATTTTCGACGACGAGAATAACGTAACGAAGTGATTTCGTCGCCCGGAGCGCTATGCGCTTACATGTCTGCCGATATGGATCCCAGGCACGTACAGGAATATCGCTTACTAACAACTAAATAACTATAGTCTATACAATCTGCGTCCCTTTATAGGATATCCATACTGTAATCTATACTAATATATGAAAATGAGATGTTGTGTCTATGTGTCTGTTTGTTACTGAATGAAATGAAATTTTTCATGAATTAGCTTTTTACTTAGTTATCTTATAGGCTACTTTTGATTTCGATATTTTGAACTATTTAAAGATAGCTACTATTTTAGTGACATCACTACAACCTTTGGTTGCAATCTATACTTCTGTACTAATATTATAAAGCAGTAGAGTTTGTTTCGTCGAACGGTCTAATCTCAGGAACTGATTCGAATTGAATAATTATTTTTGTGTTGAATAGTGAATTTATCGAGGATGGCTATAGACCATAACATCGCGGGTGAAACCGCGGACCACAGCTAGTCTTTCATATACATATATCATATAGCGGAGTAAAACCTAAATTTATTATCCCGTTGCAATGCAGGGGTACTTCAGCCGGTAATACAATAACGGCTTAAAGGTGATAAAACCTACTAACGCAGTGTTAAGCGTTGTGTTCTATTCTGGGATAACGATAAGGGATGTCCTTATTCGAGTACACTTACTACCTACTTAGTATACAGGGTTAACAAAGCATGTGTGGTCAACCTTAGGTAAATATCTAACTTGAGGTTGATTACAGATGTCTTTTGGTGAAGGTGGCCACTTACATTCAGGTAGACTGCATGCTCGTTTGCTACTTTAATAAAAAGAGATAAAAGGGCAGAATGAATACTCATAAAATCATGTTTAAACAGGAAGCTATGTAAAAAAAATCTTATACGTCTGTTACCAACTTACAAGTGTCCATCTTGGTGGACCAAATATATTTTTTCTCGGACAGGAAATCCGACCCTGAGACAGAAACAAAAATGGGTTGATAACAATATCCCTACTATCATAAAACTTCTCAACATACAACTCTGTCATCTTCATATATTTTTACCCGCTACGGAACGGAGAGAGTATATCTGTTTGGGGTGAGAGGATGTTTGTGTGTTTGTGCAAACTAAATTATTATAAAATTTATTATGTAAGTTATGTTTTATTTTATCGAAAATATTCTATTATTGTAATACGCTTTCTATACACTTTTTGCACTCATTAGCTCCACACCAGCTTTTCTCCTGTGTTCCAGGTGCCATTGACACACAAAGAATACACAAACACCCAGACCCAGAACATAAATATAAATTTATCATTCAGGCATCTATCTGGCCGGAAATCGAACCCAATGCGCGGCAGACCGGTATGATGATCGCTCAGCCACGCGGGTCGTCAATTTTTAACCGACTTCCTACAGAAGAGAGGTTATCTATTCGTCACGTATATTTTTTTCGTATAGCGCCGACTTCGGGACTATGTTCTATGTATTGTCTATTTATTATAATTATTTTTTACTTTTCTGTGGCTTGGAATTCGGTGATATTTTTTGTTTTTTTTTTTTTATAATATTGAAGTAGCAAACGAGCATGCAGTCCACCTGATGGTGGTGGTCACTGCCGCCAATGGACATCTGTAAGTAACTTCATATAGAACATGAGTTCTATCTGAAGTCAAATACAGATGAGTTGCTACTCCCGAGGACTGAGATGATCACCTCATGTAAAAGTGTGCCGGCAACCACACCCTTCCAACGAACTTCCCCGGTGAAATGCACTGGTTCTACCACCTGGTAGTAAATGAACAATGAACCTGAAATTCAAAAAAAATGTTATTTTTTTGTATTTCAATACCGAATAGTGCACGAATAAAAGAAGTAGTTTCGGTCCGGGAAAGCTGTCGCGTGGATTTCCCTCCGATACACATCCCAGTCACGTTTCACGATGTCGCACTAACAACCTATCATGGTTGTACTATTCGAACCTTAGGTTATAATATAAAAAGTTACTTTCATCGTTTCACCTCATATTTAGACTTACGATAAAAACTAAGTTATGTTTAAGGACCTAAAGCACTCTTGCTTCGCTATATTTAAATCTTTAAATAGTTTTCACGCAGATTCCTATTTTTTTCTCCCATTAAATATAGCCAATGTTCATCAGGAATAATGTAGGATTCTAATGGTAAAAGAATTTTTGAAATCGGTCGAGTAGTTTCGGAGCCTATTCAACACAAACAAACAATCAGATCTTTCCTCTTTATGATATTAGTATAGATGTAACATCTATGTATGTTGCTAGGATACGATCCCGTGTAGGGCGTTTTCAAATCTCATAGAGCTTTCCATAAGATTTAAATTAACTGTTATTCACCTTTTTCATTCTAATAATTTTCGCTGCTGTATTTGGTCTAAGGGATCTGGCAAAGATACATATCCAAGGCGTTCCAACTTAACTCTGTAGTACCATCTGTGGCCAATCTCAACACTGATCTTATCTGGTATTGATTACATTGCATAGTACCACCCTCTCTCTTCTCTTGGATGTCGTAGGAGGTTAGTTGCTAATTACCATGAAATGTACTGTACGCTCGTTTATATAAACAAATTTAACAGGTGGTAGAATCAGTGTAGTTCAACCGGGGAAGTAACACCGCCACACCTATGTTTATCGTGAAGCATTTCTTGCGTTTCGTTGGAAGGGTATGGTTGCCGGCACACTTTTACATGAGG
>DWLI01005090.1:0-10335 GCA_018249915.1 Cecropterus dorantes dorantes
AAACTTAAATTATATTCTAAATTAAATAAATGATTTGTGTTTAGAGACTTTATATTTTGTTGTACCTTAAAATTTCTATTTAGATATCAATTCTTTTTTGTCTAAGTAGACAGTTTTATGGGATAAGCTACTCGGTAGTATTCGGTACTCGCCGCATTGATCGTTCGTTCTCCACAGAATGCAGATTTTCAAGCGCAAATAAAATGATATGCGACTGTATTCGTGCGCGGCGTTGACATAGCCTTCATTGTTCGGCGAATAATTTTGCGCGTTTATCGCGAGTCTGTTAATATTGCACTATACTCCACTCAGAGCTGGTTGGCAGCACCTATACGGGAATGGTAGGATAGGGAACACGCCAGCATTAGCAGTTACTACGACAGTAGTGCGTTCTGATAAGACTGTTTAAATGACAGTACGAGGAAGGATTAATAAAGTAAGATCAATCTGCTGATAACTTGACAACTAAAAAAGAAAATGATATGTGGATTCAGTTTTTTTTTAAACGACCCTATGCACATACACGGCATTTTGTAGTGACAAAATCGCAATGATATCATGATACTGACGCGTCATCCTCCATGTCGCTTAAAGAATGGTGCTTTAGAACAGATGCAGACACGCCTTCACGAAGCACGCTACTGAGCCGTCGTAGCAAAAAACTCTCTGCTTATAACCGTAAAAAAAAATACATTTACAAACAAATTACTACCAGAAGTTAGAGGGATATCCGAACGCAAGTGTTTCTGTACATTTATAATGAACTCCAAATATGATTTTAGTTATATCTAAGGATGAACGTTGCTACTTTTGAGTGCATAATCCTGTATCTACCATTGAATGGACATTGATATTTTAGACAGAACCTAGATTCTAAATTAACTAAAAACATAGTTAATTTATCTTAGGTTCTGGTTATTAATCTAGGTTCTGTCTGAAAAATCAATGTCCAACTTGGAATTTATATATTTCCAGACAGTTCACCTGGAAATAGGAAACGTAAAAACACAAAATTCATATAAGGTGCATATCAAGAAGAAAGACTTGGGATATGTTCAACATATCCCAAGTCTTTATTTAAAACATATTATGTTTTAAATACATGAGGTTAAATCAGTAACAGTAACAGTAGCGCAGCGTAGAGGCGGGGGGGCGGCCCGCACCGGGTAGCACTTTTTAGGGGGCGGCAAAATTTCCTTTCTTCGTAGAGTTAGAGGACGGCAGCATTAAGTTTGGCGACCTTTTTTTTTGGTCGTCAATTTAAATAGTCCATTTTTTTAGCCGACTATTATTTTAACTTACGCTCCGGGCGGCATAAACCAACGCTACGCTACTGATCAGTAAGTTATAATAAAATAATGTACTGTAGTGCTTATAGTTTATTAATTATAAAAGTCTTCATGTACCCTCAAAATCGAGGCTTTCGTGAGTTGAGTTCGTCATATCCGTGAGCGCAGGTGATTCTGGCGGGTTGATTTTGATATGTGCCTCAGCTGTCACCGGTGCGTAGATTTCCTGATGCCGCGCAAAATGTCCATATTGATTGGGATTATAGTAATCGTTCGTGTAATTCGTTTCTCGACGTCTTTTCCTTATCCTTTGTATTGTTGCTAGAATTTCGGCCTGAAGTTCAAGAGACTCATCTTCGTTGAACGTATTTATAGAAGGTAAAATACCTTTGAAGAAGGACAAATGTGGGGATTCCGTCTTAGTGAAACCTGCTAGGTTAATATCAATAAACTTTTTATTGTCAAACTCAATTTTAGACTTTTTACTAGCAGAGGGTATTGAAGTTGTCATTGCAGGTGTGTGTACCACAGAGGTACTAGGTCTATTTTCTTGTTCTTGGGTGTTAGAAGAATCATTTGTGCTCGCAGACTCGTTAATTTTTCCTAAAAATTTCAGATTTGCTTTATAAATATACGGCCTAACTGATTTTGCTCCTGCACCAGACTTCTTTCCTTCTTTTTCTTTTCTTTCTGCTCTATTATATGCATCTCTTATATTAGTCCATTTGGTGGATACTAATTTACCTGTGAACAGATAATGGTGTTTCAAATTAAAAGAACGTGTTTATATCGTAATCGGGGTCTATTATTATTTTTTTGTTATAATTCCATTTTGCTATAATCATAATTAAAGAAATGTGTCAGAATTCCTAATATCTTCCAAAAATAAAAAATAAAAATGGGAGGACATCGCAAAATTTTTAAACTACATAAATATGTAAATTGTGTTTTAGATATTTTTGCCAACATATAAAGGATACTGCATAGATCAGTGCTCGGCTACCTCATTTGCATGCATTTAGCTTAAAATAAAGGTTGAGAATATAGGCTGTGTGGCGGCGAAAAAATTTTTTTCCCATATGTAAATATTATTTATCATGTGTGAAAGAAACGCGGCCAGATAATAGGTGTTATTTAGGTGCACATAAAATATTGTCATTTTCGAAACTGGCGCGGGTTGCCGACCGCTGACATATGGACAATTGGTCCATACACCCATAGACACAATTTTATTTTGCCCCAATCAAATAGAAATATTACATGAGGCAGCCCTTTTTTATTTATTATTTTTTTTTACTTTCTTTAAAGTCCGACCTGCTTCATCGCAGCATTAAGTGGTAAATATATAACCGTAGTATAAAAATATAATAATTAATATCGATAACCAAATAGGTACTTACCAAACTCATGTCTTTCTCGTTCACTCAGGTCCGGGAAATTAGGTTTAAATATACAATAAATTTCATGCCACGCCGCTAGCTTCGAACCCTTATACTTATACTGTTCACATGTCTTGTCCCACAGTACTCTTCTTTCTTCGACGAGAGAGATCAGAACTTCTGGATTTATGTCGTCCTCCATTTAAACGCGAGTGTTCTGCGTACACGCTACAACAGTACTGTACGATTTCGCGGGAGCCGGCCCGTGCGGGGTAGCGGGGAGGCCGTCGCATCGATCCGGCAGATTTGAGCGACACTGTACAAGGCTGTAGTAATAACCGATCCGACCGAACGGTAAATGTGTCGTCGACGACAGTTTTATTGCGTCGTGCAACCGTGCGTTACGTAAAAATGAACGACAATATCGCACGCACGTAATGCGAAATTACAATTTTGTGGATTTTTTTTTTCACATTTCGTGGAGTTTTGAAGGCGAAGTATTATTGAACGTTTCGATTATAATTTTTCCTTTTCTAACACAAAATCGTCATTTTTTAGTTTGCTAGACGATTACATTATTAAGAGTAGTTTCAAACATGTAATTCAATTTGGTGAATATTTGAGTAACTATAATGTACGTATTTATTTACATTTTATTACCTACCCACTGTACTGAGGATCACCAGATTATCTATTCTTATTAGCCTATATCCCCCTAGACAAAATCCCAAAACGTATATTATAGCTGTTTAAAATCAATTGATATTATATTTTTTGGTAGAATAAATTACTTCTATATATTCATATAACAATGTATGAAATATACTCATATGTATTATTTTAAAAATTAGTATTTTTCTTTATTTTGTCATTTCATTTTAGTTCAATGAACCACATATTTTCTTGTACCGTCTGAGCAAGTGATAATTTTTAAAATGAACATATAATTCTAATATCCTAATTGCAGTGAACAAAACGTCATTCGAAAGCATTAACAATAACCTTTATCAATAATGGAAATTCATAAAATTCTTATTTTGAATTATAGAAAATAAGTAAGGTATAGTATTAAATTCGGAACTTACTTGAGCTACTGGAAGCAGCATCGGTGTCATCCGTATCTTTATCCTCAGGATCTACAGGTTCAGTCTTTTGCCTCTTGCCATATTTTCTTTCTACTCCCGTCTTCCTAAGTATACGTGGAGGGGGGGCTTCATCAGCTGAGTCCTCTGCCATGGATGTGGAAGAGGCGACAGTAATACCCGATGTTGAAGTAGCAGTCGCTAGATTTGACGAGTCAGCATTTGAGGCAGGAGCAACAAGGATAGTCTGGCCTTTGGGACCCCCAGGGCGGATGTTGGCAGCTTGGGTACTACCATCTACGGTTTTAATAAACACTAGTTTTGGTGGGTTGATGAACATAGACCTGTAAACAATTGAATTATGATAAAATTTATATTTTATGTCAGATGTGTTATTATTGTTATAAGTATTATATATACAAAATAATGCATGTCAAGCTTTTTACATAAAAATTCTTAAACTTATATGCAGTTATTCATACATATACATATTACATATATATATTATATATTTTATTGAAATAGAAACTTGCACACAATTAACAAGGTAAATTGTGAACTGTACCATGACTAAAAATGACATCTTTTGTAAACCACAATTTAAGCAAATAAATATTCATTCATTCATTCATTCATAACCATCTCATTGCAGGTAACAGGTTTTATTTAGAATTAAAAACCCTTAGACCGTTAATAAAACATTTGTATGGCAATTTAAAATATGTTCTTTCTGGTATGAACACAATCGTGAAGGATTAATATACATAGTTTGAATATCAATTGGTGGATACTTAGGTATCCTTCTGAAAACAATGACGTCATTATATTTTCATAAAAATTTTTTTTGTATATATTCTGTTTCAAAACGTTTTCTTATTCTGTCATATAAAGATGTATCTTTGATTTATCTAACATTTTATTTCAATATCGAAACATTAACCAATTAGTTATAGAGTAATTTTAGAAATATAAACATTCTAAAGTCAGTTTAGGTTCTTAAGTTATTAGGATTTCGTGTATATTGTTTTCTTTCAACATTCATGCACTGATATATCATTAAAAGCTGGTCAATACCACTGTATTATTTTTTATTAGTTTATACATTTTTTGTTGATTTACAAATATAAATAAGACCCGCTTAACCATATTGCCCCAAAAAGCACAAGAGCTGTATTAAAAAAAACTTAAATTTTTATTACTTCTTATGGCTTAAGTAATTAAGCATCTTATGATTTAATCTGAATGTCGGTAACTTAGTTTAAACATATTAAGCATCTAATTTGAAAATGTCCTTTCTCTCAATTTCTCGTATATTACTTCAAATGAGATACCATTTTTGTGTTGGCAGTATACTTAAAAATTATTTGGCTAATAGAATTAGGCATGGCATGGCATTATAAAAAAATTCCATACCTTGTAACTCCAGTTGAGGTCTGAACAGCTGGATTAAATGTTTTAAGGAGTTTGTCATCTTTCTTAACAGCAATCTTTGTCAGTTCTTCTGGTTTCTTCGCAGTCTGCTTGTTGACACTAGCAGGAACTTGGGTGGTCTTCTCAGCGGGTATTGAGTCACCTCCCAGTTCATCCGACTGCCTCCATAGACCTCGGATTTTCAGGATCTCTCCAGCTTTAAGTACTATGTCTAAGATTTCATTTGAAACTGTTGTTTCACCTTTAAACAAATAAAATTGGTTTGTAGAAAGCAAATAGTATTTCCATTTCAAATTCTTTCTTTAAAATTCAACATTATTTAAATTATAAGTATCTATAGAAATGTACAGAAAAATCATGTAGATATATGTTGAGCAGATAAGTTTTGTGATTAAAAAATTCAATTTATCAAAACATATTTGATGTGTTAGGGAAAAAGTACTAGTACCAAATAACAAAAAATAAATTGAATTACATGAATTCAATAGTATTTATAATATCTTCGACACACAAACTAAATGTAAACAAAGACATTTTCCATGGAATGTGATTGTTAAATATTTTCAAAAAGAAATTATTGGCAATCATTTGATAACAAAATGCATATGCAAAGAATAAAAACTTACCTTTATACATATACTCCACGAGTATCTTCAGAGCTTTTGTGGATATTTCTGACGGCAGCACGACGTAGATCATGCCGCCCATACGCGTGACGGACCGCTGCCCCTCGAACAGGGCACTTAGGTAAACACTGCACGAGCTCAGGATGAACTTGTGCGCGGGGATCTGGGATCCGTCCAGCGTGCACAGCACCACGTCCGTGAACCGTTCGGACCGCAGCAACGCCGCCACGGATCCGTTCAGATGCGAACTGTGCGAGTGCCATTTCAACTGGTACGTGTCCGTTGAAGTCATCTTGGTACACTCTCACTCCATGGGTAATCTGCTCACAAAATGTCCAAAATTACAAGTTGTTTACATCACAAGTAACCTATTATATTCGTTCATATGAATAAGTCGTTCCATTTTGTATAATTTGTATTTGACGCTTTGACAGTTGACAATGTTGATAGATCTCGATTAGAAATAATAAAACAATTATACAATCGCTTCTGAAAATGTGAGCAATTATTATTATTTAAAAAAAAATATCATTAAAGACTACTGTAAATATCACTTATTAGCGAATTAATAATTAAAAGTAACATCTATTAACTGATTTTAACAAATGACATATAATTAATATTATATCAAATCGTGAATGAAGTGAGTTTGAATACAATGGTACCGGCGTTCAAAAAGTCGCGTGCGGCTGCGAAGCTGTGACGAACATTGAAAAAATAACAATTTTAATTTTTGTAGACAAACAACAATTACCAAAAACGTATTATGCAATTTTATACATAAAGTTTAATCCAAAAAACATTTTCATTTTAAGCGTAGTAAAGATCTATAATTTCCGTCATAGAGTAATAAACGAAATATTATGTAGCTTGGAAATTCAAATTACCTTACGAAACCGGCAATGGATGTGATTGATCGATGACAAACTTTACAAAATCCATGTTACGCGTTAAAAACTACAATAATTTTCCCGAATCGTCGCCCAAATCGGCGTCGGACCACACTGTATCGTGCGCGCAACCACCGCGTGCGACCCTCGGATCTGGTGTGCGGCGGCTGCGGCTCCTAAAATCGATGGCAGTCGTATTGATTTAACGCGAAAAGCGGGGTTGCGCGTTTATCTCATCGATCCATGGGTGGCGTGTCGGTGTCGGCCACGCGGCGTCGGTGCGGCGCACGCCTGCGCACGCCGCGGCACGCCGAGGGGCGCCGCCGCCGACTCCCGCCTGCCGCAATGCCCGCGCCACCCTGTTCACGCGCAAATTGCTTTTATTCCACACCTATATCTATGACGCTCGCTACCCTACAGTCCTACACCCTTGCATGCACTCTAAATCAAAACCGACATCACAAAGCAGAATAAAACGATGATTTTCGATCGAGTCTACGGATGATTTAGGATGCACTTTTTTGGATTTTTTAAAATAAAAACATACTACACTTAATAAAGTATTAATTTAATGTTTATAAACTATGTTAATTAACCTAATTATATTAAATTGTTTTAGATCACGTCGAGATCTAAAATCGTGCGCAAGAACATATTTCCATAAAAGAAAACAGGTTCCAAGAACGTTTAAGAACAACACTATACTTATGTTTAATTGATATGCACTTAGAAAGATAAATAATTAGAAACTTCATCATCAACTATTGCAATCGCCGTGCACGGTGTTTTTTGAGAGGGGCACAAACCATAGTCCACTCACCAAGAACGAGTAGGTAGACAATAGTATAATACGTTATAAGGTTGTTATATAATATTCATAATATTATAATTATATGAAATTATGTATGTTATGATAGAAATTGACTCATACGTAAGTATTATTATTATCAACCTTATTACTATTTACTATTTTACTGTGGTAGGTATACAAATCTTCCATGAGTCTGAGGCGGATTATAGGTAAGTACGTACATGTTGACTCAAAAATCCATTGTACACAAAAAGGGGTTGAATGACTACTCTCAGTTTTACCAGGCTAGTTCTTTATTATAGAATCTTCATTCAATAATAATAAAATTACTAATAAATGTACATTAAAGGTGTTCCTATATAAGTTTTGCTACCATGTAAAAGTTGAAAAGTAGTGAACTCAAATCATTGCGTAAAATATGCAATTAACGTAACAATTGGCCAACTGCAAATCAATGTTACACAGGGAGGGTTCTGTACCATCAAATTTTAAACATGTACATTTTAGTATTTGTTATCATAACATGTAGGTATAGTATACGCAGTGTAAAAATTCTATAGAGTATCTATCTATTACGGTTCATTAGATAAACCGAAAACGCCGATAACACTAGGTTTGTTGTGTGAAGGCTCGTTTTTATTTTAGTAGATATTTGTTGTGATCACACTTTAAAAAGATCAAATGCCTATGCATATCTATTATAGTTTAATTTTAGAGAAAGAGCCCTATTAGTCCTGTGGCAGACTGACCACCCATTTGTAATAATGGTTTTTACCTTTTAAGTACGGAACCCTAAAAGCTAAGTTACTGCTAAAGTACTTAATTGAAAAACTCTTGTTACTTTTCTTTTTATTCTCTTCATTTCTTTAGTTAAAGTCGCGATGTAATTTTATTCGTCATACAATGATAGATGATAGAAAAATAAGTTCGGCAACCAAGTCATTACGTATCATTATGCAGGCGTTTGCAAATCAAATGTACGAATTGACCGAATCTGTCAAATAACAAAAAAGTCGGAAGATGAAATAAATAAAAAAAAACTTGTTGCTTATTTTACCTATGACCATATTTATCGATCACAGTAACGACTACGAATTTTGATACTTCATGCCGTCTCATTAGTTTAATTAAAGATGTCAATGATTCGTCCAACACAAGCTTAAGACAATTAAAAGTACAACAAAACGTGGCTTTTACTCCCAAAGAAATCTTTATTTGAATCGTGTACTTTGTTCTTCAAGTTTTCCTGAACAACTTTAAAGAAATGATTGTTTTAAAGCTTCGAAGTTTGTGAATACTCAACTCATATTGTTTTATTTGTAAAAAAAATTAAATTAAAGAAAAAGTATTTATGAAGCCCATAAGTTATCAATTTTTTAAGTTAATTATTTGACGTGTATTAATCAGCTTTACAAACCAACATACGTGTTCTTATTACGATAGGTAGATAATTATGACATTTCAACATAAAAAAAATATGCATTTTAGGCGCATTTTTTTTCATAAAGCACAAAGCAAAAGGGAACATTTCTCAGTTCGTAAACAATGAAAACTGAAATCCTGCCTCTGGCAAACAGCCACGCAGTGAAGTCGGACATAACTATGTTCCTATCCAGTATATACAGCTACTCTACGGTGAATAAAGCCTACGTACATTAAAAAGTATCTACATAAAACCAGCAAATAGAATGTAGATGTAACATTACATTCTATCGCAGAAATTGTCATATTTTGATTTTTGGTTAACATGAATTGGATAGATTTTTATTAATAACGGGTGTTAGTCAAGACTCGCAGTTACTTAAGTTAGGTAGTTAACACACTGTTGACCAATTTATTTAAGTAGTTAACGCTCATGAGGCTTATTGTACTTGGCCGTACTTGTTGTACTTGACAGCAGTAACAATTCTGGAATTTAGACATTTGAGTAAATTGTTATTATTTTATTAACCCTTTTCGTAAGAGAGATATTTTGGGAAAATTTAGGTTGGTACACGAGTAAAAAAAATATTGTAAATAACAATTTGTAAGTGTCCCCGTAGGCCTATACAAAAAAAGACATTTCAATTCATTTAATTTATATTTTAGTTAGAAGCGAATAACGGATAGACTTCAATTAACACGACATTGAATAAAACTACATTTTATCATGGGGTTGTAATTATCTGTTATTGTACCATGTCCTCGTAGATATTATGTCCATGCATCTGTTTTATAATTACACTATTTGCCTTTAAAAACTCGTTTTGACAAAAAGGTAGGTATGTAACTCACACGCAGTATAAGTGAAACTTCTAAAAAGTATGAGAGGTTGAGATGGATATAAGTTAAGTATCTGCCGTATTAGGATTAATGTAAAGTTTATAATCCCATAAAAAACATAAATGTGAGTAAAGCCAAGTTCATTACTGCGTACTTAGCCTACAAAATAATTGATATCTAAATAGGTACCAAGTTCTGTATAGGTATTACTAAGTATAAGTCGACCAAGCTAACTAGAAGAATTTCAAACGTGACGTCACTCGCAAGCTCGCGAGTACTGATGACAAAAAAATAGCAAAAATGATTTCTTGTGAAATGTTGATTTCAATAAAATGTGAATTTTAATAAATTTTTGTCTTGATAATTTATATATATGTTTATATTTAAACAACACTTTTTTACTTATTGTGGTTAAAATTGTAACAAAAATTAATGCGTACAACAAAATAATATTTGCTGATTTATTTTATTATCTAAAATCGAGCGAATTTTGATGCGAACGGTACTAGGACGAGAGCGGGGCATGAGGCGGGACCGGGGAGGGAAACCGCATTCCTTCCGTTCG
>DWLI01005091.1:0-10334 GCA_018249915.1 Cecropterus dorantes dorantes
GTAAGATTTATCTATACTAATATTATAAAGGAAAGATTTGATTGTTTGTTTGTAAAATAGAAATCTGCGTGAACCCTATTTAAAAATGGCGACTATTTTCATGTCCCGTGCGAAGCACGAGTGCTTCAGCTAGTAGAATTATAAATTTATAAATGTGATACTGTTTATTCCAAATATTATTATAGTATGGTTCTATAATTATTATTTTTTTTATTGCACTCCACGTCCATTTTCCTAGCGACGCACTGAATGCCGCGGGAGAGTCTATTTCAGGCACGAATCTGCTAAATCTGTATCTGTAGAAGACTCGGATGTTGCCATATTCTTTCTGTCCAATATGATGCAAAATTTTGACAACACTTGTCATATTTTTTCAACCCTTGCCGGGGGTTGCCGACACGACAACTTTTACACATGGGTTTTTTATCATTAGTTGTCACATGATATTCAACTTTGTTAATTATTTTCATATTCACGTATTATTATTCAAATAAATATTGTTATAGAAAGAGAAAGAAAAGCCAGAAAGTTCGTTCATTATTTTTTATTATTCTACATTATATGTTTTATTATTATTTTTACCCATATCTACATAAAAAAAACATAGCATGTTATATAGTCTATAGCCTTCCTCGATAAATTTACTATTTTTCAATTCGAATCAGTAATTTTTGAGATTAGCCTGTTCAAACAAACAAACTCTACTGCTTTATAATATTAGTACATATTGATGGACGATAGACGAAAGCACAATCGACTTCGATTTTAATTTATATCATCGCAATGCCAAGTAAATATATGCAGAGTTTTATGATATACAGATGTGTACACTAAGTTAATAGCACAGATTATACAACAAACATTTAACTCCAATTTAACCAATTCCTCCAATTTAAAATTTTAAGAATCTTATATAAAAGAAAAAAAAAACATTTTATTTCTAAAAGAAATTTTCTAAACTCCCTCGAATAAGATACTTAAAATCCACTTTATAAATTTCGTTATAATGACTGTATAACAAGAAAGTTTGTAGCCAAACTATGAACTTAAATAGATCCGGAATTATGCATAAAAACTAAGTCATTAATTTATATAACGTTACGTACGTTATACGTGTTACAGGCGTAACAATATTGAGTTTAAGATTAAGTTGGATGTGAGAAGCCGAGCAACATTGCTGAGTCAATTCGCTAATTAAACTAGGTGCTTTTGTATTTCAGCACAGAATTCCACAACACACGGTACCATATTCATCTTATGGATTTCCAATTAATGCCATGTTACAAAGCCGACCGTAAAAAGCAGGATTAACACTATTAAATTTTAATAAGATTTGCCGTATTAAACTATACAAATATGATTAGATTTATTTTTAATGTAAGGTTGTAATGTACGTATATATTGGGTGTATTATGTATTAGATTTATCATATTAAAAAGATGCTAAGTAATAAGCTAAGCTATCGTATGTTATTATATCAATAGAAAACCGATAGAAATCATTAATTTGTGGACGGTGTGTACAAGGATGTAAGGAATAACAAAAACATCGATATTATTCAAAAAAATCATATCTTTGGTACTCCTTGGTATGTTTTGGTAATTGGTATTTTTTTCTGAATGGCCATTATTTCTACTATGACACATTTCGAGGTTTCCATTAATTACCGGACATTTTGTATATACTCTAGTTTTATATATTGTTTGATATCTTCGTGAGAAGGGAATTTAGAACAGTACCAACATATCTGATGTAGATATTTTTCGTAACTTTTATTAAATAAAAACGAACGAAGCGGCTCAGCTGCGCGGCTGACAAACGCTCATCTCGATTTACGAGCACAAATCAAACATTTAGTTGGCGGTAAATCAGAATAGCGTGGATTTATGGCGATTTACAGTTTTGTTCTGAGCTCCCGAAATATCCTTCAGGGATGTTTTGTTTTTTCCTAGTTCCACTTATATTAATATTACCAATTTTATTGTTTTCATCATTTTATTTCGGCCACTGAATATTGTTCATATTTATCGGATAAACGTTAATGTTGTCTTGTCTGTCTTGTTGCCAGCCGATTACAGATGCGTTACACTCCTGAGTAGTAAAAATTTTCATCAAAACGTAAAAACTATTAGCTAGTATAGATATAATTCCATGGATTCGTACTGGTTCTACTAGCTTTTGGAATTATCTGTGTTATAATTCGGAGTTTATGAGTGTAGTAAGTTACATATTCAGCATTACATATCAATTTGTAGTGTATTTATAATGCTAGTACCTACTAGAGCAATGATAGAGCAATGAAAATTTCAATACAAAAGCGTGCATTTAATGGTTTTTTAAATATCGCAGAGAATGGTGCGGCTTCCACACATCGGTGAACAATGGCATGGAAAGGGGGAAAATATAATTTATTTTCGAGTTAAATCTTTTGTGGAAATAATATGACATTTCTATTTGAAGTTGGCGGATGATTTATCGGTTGCCTTGTTGCGGTCTTGCTTTTCAACCGAATTCGTTCAATTGAAGGCGTCGTTCACAATCGACTGGTGTGTTTCAACTTATAGAATAGATCGATGGGCGTCACGTGAGAAACATTTTCGTTACAGAAGGACGATATTTCTGATACACGTATTTATGGCTGCAAGAATGTAGCACACATGGATTAACGTCTGCAGTGTCTTAGCCGTATGTATGTGGATATTGAGTATGCGATAGAACACAAGTGGCACGCACTCAGGCATAACACGTGTGACAGGAAAAACGCTCAAGGTATCAATCTAATGTTTATTTTACGTGATTTTAACTGATTATTATGTTATATTTACGATCTATGTTTGCCTAGAAAAACTATATTTTTGGCTTGAATCTTTAAGTCCCACTACTAGGTATAGTTGTATCCTCACTGGCGAAGTTGATATATATGTACTTGCATAATGAAGAATTCATTTTCGTCCAGACGCTGTCGTTCGTGTGATCACTTGCGTACGGGAGTGATGCTTTCATAGAAGGTAAGAAAGTAGAAAGTACAGGCTTACACAATGCATATGTATAGTATATACCTGATTTAAAACTTCCTCTCCTAAATTTTAATGAACTAATAGGTTTAATGTACGTTGTGATTTTGTTGAAGGGGGGAGGAAGGGTTGATGTTCAAAAGGTACCACAATGCTTTGGGAAAGGCACTGGGTTATGTGGGATTTTTACCAGTCTAAACCCTTCGGTGGGTTCCTCGATGCTACGTAGAGGAGATTCTGGAGGGATATCTGACGAAATAAAACCGAAGTCTCTGAGCGCGTCACCTTTTTAGAACACTGCCCGGGAGAACAATTACATTCACAATTTTGACCTTTCGATGTTTACGATGATAAACGGCCACTTACCGTCATTCTTCCCGGGTCGCTGACTGAAAGATTCGAGCTTTAAACTCTTGCCACCCGCTATAAGAAAATTCCGTTATAGTCGCCTCTTACGATTAACGGGAGATAGTGTGGCTAGTCCCGAGACTACAAAAATAAGGTTTAACATGTACAGGTACATAACAATGAAATCAAAATATTTTTTAAAAAATCCATGAACTTCGTAACACTAAGTATGATTCGAATTGGCTCTTTTCTGCTTAATTGTTGTTTCTAGAAAAAGTATTTTTAGTAACGTTCACAGTTAAAACGACACGTTGTTATGTTTGATTTTGTGCTGGATCTATACATAATACTTTCAGTTCAGAGTCAAATGGAAAACTCCATTGCGACATTAATTCAAAAAGTTTTCATTAAACGTCCTCGCGGTACACTGCGCTACGAGTGTGCGCGAAAAGTTACATAAAGCAGACCGAGTGAGAGAAAGAATTCAGAGTGAAGTAAAACAAATAAAACAGCGAACACTGTCGCGGGATAAAGCCAGCGCCAACAATTGCTACATTCCAGACTCGGAACGTTTTCCTACTTTTTCTTGTCCTTAGTAATTCGTTTGTTCGCGCTATTGATTTTTTTTGTTGCCGATCAAACTTTGTTTAGTTTTTGATGTAAGTATATGAAAAAGTTGGTTGAGCTCTTATTGTATGCCTGTATTTCGTCGTCAAACCATTAATGTACCACAGCTCGGCTCGGGTCTTCTCTCAGAATGAGAGAGTTACACGCCATAGACCACCGTGCTGGCCAAGTGCGAATTGGTTGACTTCACACACCTTTGAGAACTCGTTTTTTTTTTTTAGAGAACTCTCAGGTATGCAGGTTTCCTCACGATGTTTTCCTTCACCGTAAAACAGTGATAATTAATTTCTAATACGCACATAATTTGAGAAAAATCAGTGGTGGGTGCCTGGGATTCGAACCTCGGACCGTCGATTGATAGGCAGAGTTTCAATCATTAGGCTATGACTGCTCGCGTATTGCGACTGTATTTAGCGACGCGATAAACCATGACGATATTTATATTCAACTAGGTGTGCTATGCGGTTTCACCCGCTACTAAATAAGAAAAAAAAATAAACTAACGCGGCGTGATGTTATATAGCCCATAGCCTTGCTCATTAAATGGACTATTCTATACAAAAATATTTTTTATATTCGATCCAATAGTTCCTGAGATTAGCCCGTTCGACCAAATAAACTTTACTGCTTTATAATATTAGTATAGATACACGAATGCCTTAAGTCGTAGAGAAGGTTTCCGAGTAGTGTAACTAGTATGAACGTTTAGCAACACTAGAAGATTTTGGATAAACCAGGGGTTAATCCTAGTATTTATTTACTCTAATATCTGCAATAATAAAAAGTAAATTAGCAGTGTGATAGTATTATTTTCTTAATTAATTGCATTCAGTCTACGTTGGAAAAATCAAAGTATATTTAAAAATAATATATACATATGTTTTAATTGGTTAAAACAAATTTGTGTAACTTATTTTTGTTAAAAACCAATACGAAAAAATTATTACGTGGATCATAATTTAATCAAAGCCATTTACTATAAAATTCGTAAAAAAGGCAAATACAATTTACAATGAAATTGGAACAAAAAAATGTCATAAAATTAGAGAAATGCGAAAACATTTTTTCTCAAAGCGGGCTGAAACTGCACGCGGTCAGTGAGCGAGCTGTCACGCAGCGGTGCCGAAAATTAAAGGATTCCGGACGTCCAAAACAAATACGGAAATATTTTTATATTTTATTTTGATAAATAAAAACCCTCCGGAAAAGGTATAACAGAGCCTCGCAGGTGGGAATTTAAATAATCTGACAGGGATTAAGAGGAGAAATATCAGCTTTTGACCGTCGCGGCGACTCGCACAGATTATGCACATTATGTTATGTTGAATTTGTTGTATCCGAGGTTTTATAATTTAAATAAGGGGATAAAAATGTCGACGTCCCTCGCAAACGCTTTATTGTGCTTTATTTGTGGGTGCTGTTTGCGAATTCTTATGTAATTTGAAATAGCACGAATTTTCCTACCTTTAAAATTAGATGCTACGTCACTTTTTTTCTAAGCTGCATTAGTTTTGGCTGTTACTGCATTGTATATTTTTCTGGAGTTTATTCTTTTTTTCTCTTAAAAATAAAGCTGGTTACGTAGGTTAAATCTGAATTGGATAAGTTTCATGTGATGAAAATGAAAGAATACGATAACATTGATTAAATAATTATACTATTACGTATATATATTTTTTGTTTATTTATAAATGTGTACAGAAACCACTTGAAAGATTTTGAAAGTGATTAAACGAGTTTAATTTAACCAGATTAATTTTGTTGGTGATCCTGGATCGAAAATCTATGCATAGAATTGTCTCAGTCACCGCAGAGGTTAGTTACTCTCGGCTTTAACTAAACGTCAAGTTGATTAATCGCCATTTCCCCCACGTTATTAACATGGTAATGGTGCGCGAATCGCTTTCTTAGCGATACTTAATGATACGGGATTTGCGGGATGATTACGCGGGATAAAGTCCGACTGTGGGCACAGCTTAGGTTATCTGCTGGTTACAGGTAAGGCAGTTACGTAATCCGGTTACGTTTAACATAGAGATTTAGTTTAATGTAAAGACATCGGATTTTGGAATATTCATGTGTCACTCACTCATGTGAAATTTTGAGTCAGTAATTTAAAGAGGTTTCGAATTGCAGTAAGTTAAGTCTTTATAACTGATGGCGTTTGAACGTATTTTGTTTTTAAGTTTTATTTTTTGTTTTGACGTTTTAATGTGTGAGAATACTGTGATAACGTGCGTACGCCTAAGTAATAAACAGCCGCTGTTTATAACTCAGATTCTTATGTATATTATTAACTTAGAAGTGCTATAAAAAGATATAACAATTAAAATAAGCTGTCCCGATATGATATGTGACGATAAAATCAGATAACATAAACATATATAATATAATAGTCACATATCTAGATCAAAACTAACTATTGTGTTATACATACGAGTATACATATGTCAATTTATCAATATAACTGAGTATCGCTAAATATTAGCTAATAGCTAAGCCCCATGAGAGATTAGCAAACATCGGAACTCTTTCCAGTATTATGTCTAGTTTTAATCAAATGAATCTACACGATGTTCTCAATTAACTTCCATATAAAACACTAGAGCGTCATTCACAATTCCACCGCGTTAAAAGGTGCTCGACAAGCCAAAATATTTGCTCACCTACCATCCCACAGGACTGTTGTTTCTATGAATAAAATAACAATTATAAGTGATCCCGTCCCCGCGCGTGCCTAATTCCCTTTGAAACAATATTCATCTGCGAGTTTTTGAATAGGACTCACTACCGAGTCCGTTCTGTAATACATTGGAACTATTTTGGATTTGTTTTTGAAGCATGTTTTATTTTTTTTACCGTCTGCGTCACAAGGCTATTGTTTTTCGAGTGTATATGTGTATGCCTATTTCTTTGGCACGCTGTATAGCCCGAACGGCATCATAATGATAAAATCCATCAAGGATTTTACCATTATGAGGTGTCATTGCATTATACATATATATAGACATAGATGTAAATTTTATAATATTTATAATATAGTGCATATAAAAAACATTAAGGGATTACATTTTTTATCATAACATATAAATATAATATCATAACAATACCTACTTTTATTTAATTCGATAATTCGGTAATTAACCAAAACGCGTATAAAAAAAAACTATTGTGTAATTAATTATCATAGATGACAAAATTGGACGAACTGTTGGGCCGTGTGTTTCGCATATATATTAATAGAAGTTTATTTGATATGGGATTGCGTCTCGTTCCCGAAATTTAGTTTTGATGGCGCCCACGACGATAAGTGCGAGGGTGTAGGATTAACCGGGTTTCGAAATAAACGTTTCTAAATTAGTTTGTGTCTATCAGTTTTATGAAAGTTGAAAATTATTTTATCATTACGCGGTATGGCTTAGATATCACTCAAACGCTGGGTTCCATTACCAAGTTGGCAAAATGGAAAACTTACACATCAGGTTTAATAAATTTGAACTTATCTTTTTTTTTAATTGTTGTCATAAAAGGGCACGGGTGGACGTAAGTAAATGGTTGTAGATTTTCGCGAGTAGGCATGAGGATGGACCTAAGCCTACCTAAAACATCACGGGTGCCCTTAAATACATACTTTAGGGAAGGCTTGTGCCATTAAAAATCCCCCACCAGCCGGTACGAATGAATAAATATGAGACATTACATATATAAAATATGATGTGCAGAGGTCCTTATACTCGTATAGACTGAGCTTGTAAAGACCTCAATACGTTATAAGATAAAGTCGTAACGATAAACCGATTAATGCCACGATGATCGCAATGAGCCTACGTAGCAGTAAAATAACCGCGCAAAGCATAAAAAGACAGCAGTAAAGCTGGTTGTAAAGTTGTTTTTGCTTAAACTTGCTTTTATGGACGAATAACCGTAAAGCGAGAAGTTTGGCGAACGATAGACGATAACCGAACGGCACCCATCTGTCTTCCGACGAACTTACTACTATTCGCGCTAACGTTAAGATAACCTCTACGTATATTTTTATTGGATTATCAATGCATTTCATCTATTACATATTTTTACAATCAGCTTTACTGCTTACCGTTCAACCGATTAAAAAATAAAGTTATGAGATCCAAGATTATACGTTAGGCATATTGACATTTATTTTGGGTTTACAACCGCAAAACAAATAGGATTTTTTTTTCGCTTTGAAATAGTACCAACGACTAATTGGAAGACAAAAGGTGCCGAAAATAACTTAAAATTAATCATAGACATTTAGACATTTTAGTGTAAAACTGAAAAAAAAATTATGAATTCAAATTCCTTCGTGTCAAATACCGTGGGACAATCGAAATCACAACGAAT
Organism: Cecropterus dorantes dorantes; assembly: GCA_018249915.1. Lineage (NCBI taxonomy): Eukaryota > Metazoa > Arthropoda > Insecta > Lepidoptera > Hesperiidae > Cecropterus > Cecropterus dorantes. The sequence continues at coordinate 8,355 of DWLI01005091.1, forward strand.
TTGTACATTAAACACGAAAAAATATCTAAAGTATTTTAATTAAAAATATAATGTTACTTAGGCGACTTTATCAACTGAGAATGTTATGTTTTGCTACGTTACACATTGTTCGTAGCAATCGCCATAGGGTACAAAATGACCGCCCGCACGACCTATTCAATTCCCACTTATCTCATTCATTGATAAGCGGTTACCATCAAAAGCCGGCGAACATTCTTTTTTCTCCGAACCTCCCCTCGCGGTAAATGATCGAGTCGCTTATTATTTGGCGTGTGCACAAACATTTAGCGCCCTTATCTTGGCTATTAAAGATACGGCTTCATTACACGCCGTAGAAAAGGTTGCGAAATACACCGCTATTGTGTTCCCCGGTCTGAAACCTTTTTTCTACAATTATTTTTCTTGTTTATGAATGTTTGTGTAAATGTTTCAATAATGTCTTTGCGCTCGTGTTGTTAAGAAATATAAGGTACACGTGCGTCTTGGTTTATCCGTGAAGAAAACGTGGTTGAGAATTATATACTTTGAAAGCGAAGGAGTGTAGGTGTTTAAATAGATCATTATATTTGATGTCAAAGGGAAACCCTTAGTGTTTATAAAAATATAATAAGAGAAATGTAAAGATGTAGTATCAATAATAAAATGACCCAGATCTTAGTACCTATGTCATATGGCTTGATAGCCGTGAGGTCATTTACGTAAATATAAAATAATACTTGTTTTGAAACAAATAATAATGACTAATGAACAAAAATCTTATTAATTTAATACGTTCAACTTACCAAACTATACTCATCAAATGTTTTCTTCTGCATTGCTGACACCGGTTCCTATTTAGGAGAAAGATCACCTCATAGTCCATCACCCTAGTCACATGCAAATAAATAGACAGAGATATTACATATCAGTTACATTATATTTATATACATTATTAATCATAATTAGAAAGATTAAACATTAGTTATCGATTATTTAATAAATATAAAAACAAAATACCCGATTGCTCAAATAATATTTTTTAATATAATAAAATACACTTATATTATGTTACTGCGACCTGAAACAATTCTAATGATACGTCATTTGCCATAATCCCTCAAGTGGTTTGAGCTGCGTGTAGCAAAGAATTGGACATATGTACATAGGTACATACACTGGCAACATTACCTTCCTTCTGACGCTGTCGGATAAAAATGGAAGTAAATATTATGATAATACAGCTCAACAATAACTAAGTTACATTTATCTTTTACTGCTTTACGTTAGGATGGGTTTTACTAACCAAAATTAAGTAGGTACTGCATGTAGAATGTCGCATTTTATTTCATTATTTATTGTATCAAACGGGAATTTTACGTCGTTTTTACGCCCCCGCGCTGCCATTTAGATAAAAAGCTGATGCGCGTTTCCTAAACGAGTACTATGATGTTGGTTTGTCCTTTAAGTTTATGTAATTGATTGAACCAACAGATATTTTATTTTACAAATATCAATTTAAAATAAAAAATAAACAAGAAATATTAGGCACCTAATTATGTTGTTAAAGTTTATATATATTATTATTTAAAATAAATACCCTTGTCATTGTCATTTAATTATTAAATATTTTGTTTTTTCCAAATAAAGCGATTCTTGACGAAGGCTATAGGCTATATAACATCAAAAAAAAAAAAAGAAATATTAAGTAAAGAAATATTTATTTTAAAAAACTGATTGATATATATTTATTTTAATTTATATTTTGAAACTCGTCAACTTTTTAATGCATGCTGTGTTTGCCTTAAAAGGTTTACACGTACATGTCCTGTAATGGCTTAAGATACATATTGTGATGTAACTGTATGTGGTGTAACCATTGGCAAACCTAATAAATAAATAAACAAAAATCATAGAATCCTTCGAAGTTCGTTTACGTAGGTTAGGTACTGCATGTATATTAATAAGCACCGCATTGTGTACTAAATCTTTATTCTTTATTTT
>DWLI01005092.1:0-10334 GCA_018249915.1 Cecropterus dorantes dorantes
AGTCCATTAATCTGCTGCTGGCAATATAAATTTCATATGTATCGTGTTTATATTTTACAAAAATTTTAAAGTACCTATTAGTGGTTTCATCATAACTTGTAACATGAAATGTATATCGCTGATGTATCGTATTAAAACCATAACTGTAGATACGGACGGAGCCAATGGAGGCAGCTGGTCCCCTAGAGATTCAAAAACACCTAGAACATTGGATTTCTACCTTTTACTATCACCGTATGGGACAATTTCCCCCTTCTCCTCCTAGAAACAGGTACAATAAAACAATACTCTCAACAAACACGTGTCAATTAACCTCCTTCTGGCTTAACGGCTCATGAGTGTAATTTTTAAAGTTACCTGAACACTAGTATGAAGAACTGTTTAATTATATTTAAAGAGATTTACACCTAACCAATATGAAAACAATACCCGAGTGGTTTACGTATAAAATTTGTGTATCATTTAAATTAATACTTAAATAGGATATTAAGGGTTAAAATACATTGTATACATAATACATTCGCTTCAATTGTATGTAACGTATATGTATATAACTTATTTAGTTAGAATATACAAGTAGGCGAAACGCGACAACTACACTAATTTTACATAAATGGTCCGTGGAATTATTTTTTGTACTATGTAGTATTCTTTTTATACACTTCCATGTTAGCATTTTTCACTTCGTGCGTTAGCATTTTTTAACTTCGTGCACTCGCGAATTTTTGTACAAGTAAACAACTCAACAGAGCAACATGGATGCCACTCGACACATTATAAAGGCATTGTCGACTGAATTCCTAAATGCGCTCTTCAAATTTTATTACATCAGGTCCCGTAGCAATTCCTAAAAGCGAGCCCCATAAAATCACGCTACATAACTTGCATGACAAGCGGAGACGGGCGATAACATCAGTTTTCACACGACCTTACTCTGACGCAACACGGCCATAATTCTTGGAACTAGAAAAATGCCTAAATATTAGTTCAGCGTTTATGAACCGTACGCGAAATTCGACAACGCACGCGAACACGCAAGAAATAGTTCTTTTAGTAACTAAGGCGGTCACGTTAAGACTTTTACTGCGGCTAGAGACGTACATTTTTGTTTGTTTAGTCGATATAAACGTGTCTACAACTTCATATAGTAGCCCCAAATCTTAACACACTAAAACAAGTCACTGTATCTGACTGTCATTAACCATTGATCGAACAAAAATGTAATGGATTTTCGTATTCTTAAAGTATTACATTACTTTTAAAGTTCGTTCCGGAAGTGTATCTAACAACGGTGTTAGAATTTCGGTTGGGCCGTTATAATTAAGGAATACCTTTAGTTCATCGAGCCTTCAAAGGGGAAGAAACTTTACGTCTGTCGACCGTCGCGTCAAACTCAAAAAGGATTTAAACACACTACGTATTTCTCTGGTTAAATATGAACAAACGCAATTCGAAACAGGAGTCGAAAAAATCCGAAAGAAATTGTTCACAATGTTTGTGATTTTGTCATCATCTATAATGATGACAAAATTCAACTGTAAGAGATGCTTAGAGTAAGATTAGGAAAGACGAGCTAAGCATATTTTACCATTTAGAAACTACACTGAAATGAGAGATTTTTCAAAAACCAAGATATTTTCAAGATTATATAAAACTCATATATAAACATTTACATATATTTGTAGGAAATATTAATAATATATGTTCAATTATTCTACTTATAATTATGTCAATATCATTAACGATTATACAGATCCAGCTTGTGTTTCTTTAGTGAACTTATTTGAAAAAGAAGCAATAAATCATAAAACATTTAATTTGTACAACATAATATTCCAGGAGCCGAAACCATGTGTACCCCCGACGAAGTCCGCTTCCAGTGCAGTGCGCTCGGAACCCAATCCAGAATTTAATGTCACATCGTGAAGCGTTGAGTAAACTGAGCACTTTAAAATTCTACAACGGAAACTGTCAAGTCAGCTTTACAAATGACAATGAGCGTGAAGAAGCAAAATTAAACAATGAAATAGCACTCGCGTTACTTGAGAGCACTATGTCCAGAACTTGTGTACGCTAATACAACATTTATTACGTATGCATGAGAGGTTGGAGTTGTGAGCACATTTGACAGATGATTTGGATTACGAAACACATAGGACCCCTCGTTTAGAAAAAAGTGGTACCATTAGTTGGATCGAATCCCTTGTTCAGGGGTGCGTTTCTCTATGCATCATTTGTTTTGTGTGCGGTTTGTTACGTAAAATAATATGGCTTTATTACTCTTCTTTAATTCTGTGCCCCTAGTGAAAACCGGTATAAGTCTGATAATTGCCATTGGCAAAATCAGTCTATGAAGGGACAGGTATAATATCTGATTTTTGCCAATGGCTAAGCTCAGACATATACCCGTTTTCAGTAGAAGAACAAAATTATGGCGGACATATAAAGCACCGTATGATATGTATTTAGGTCATAACTTTAAATGGAAATAAGTCTAAGTCGGGTGATAGACTACGGTGCGACCCTTTCAGACCGAGTTATCTTACTAATGTAAAGTTACCGCAAAATTTTAACCACTACACTGCAATGATGTCTGCATCATTGCAGTGTAGTAGTTTCAGCTATCAAATAGGAATCTATACGTACAATATTATAAACCTAAAGAGATTGTTTGTTTCGTTCGCTAATCTCAGGAACTACTGGTTTGAAAAATTATTTCTGTGTTGAATAGACCATTTATTGAGGAAGGCTATAGGCTATATAAAATCGCGCTATATTTGTTTGTTTTTTTTCCTACGTGAAACTGCGGGGGCACAGCAAGTAAAGAATAAAACAAGGAGTTCCATCTACCTGTTCTATATGCTATATATTTGGTGTAAATAAAAATATGATCGCCTTTCCATAATATTTTGTATACGTTAATGCCATTGACTCCACTCATTGCGACTAATAGACGATTGTATCTTATACATACAATATACATAATACATATTGAGATCAAACATGCCGTGCGTAGGTGTTACTTGACGCACTACAAAAACGAACAATATGAGAGACGTTACGTGTAGATAAGAGATAACAAAAAGTATCTCGTTACGGTATGTGAACTCTTGATCGATTATAGATTATAAGATTCATAAGGTAGCTATAGTAAAAAAGTTTTAGCATAGTTCATTATTTCAAACACATGAAAGTACCTAACTAACGATGCATTTTTTCATGGGACCTATATATAAAAGAATTACATAGAAGGACTCGTTGTGCCTCGCGGTTTCACCCGCTACTACATAGAAAAAACAATCAGAGCATGTTATAAGTATAGCTTATCTTCCTCGATAAATTTACTATGCAACACAAAAATAATTGTTCAATTCGAACCAGTAGTTCCTAAGATTACCCCGTTGAACCAAACAAACTCTACTGCTTTATAATATTAGTATAGATATAATGGCCTAAACTTATTACAGAGAGATGCAGCCTAGATACCAGTTGCTTGGGGTTATCTATATAAAATGTCGGAATAGAAAACCAACTGACGATGATATTTGATCGAAGTAGATAAGTACACTTTCATACAAATAAACAATCCGCTGTGTTTTAGTTAGATTCCTGGCGAGAACACATTCAGATTTTTGAGTTCTGTGAGAAAAAAAACAAACAGCCGAAGTAATAAAACACATAAGATAGCTAAAATTTAAAGTAAAATAAACCAAAAGTATCGATAACAGCGATAGTTAAGTGACCGATTCAACTTTATAGATGGATCAAAGAATATATTATTATAATTAGCCTAATAGACGTTGTGTACGGATGTTAAAATAATTAATTGGTCATATTTTTTACAATACAATTTTTAAAGCACAATTATTTTGAAGAACAAATTTTAATATCCTGTTTCACACAATGATTAATACGAAAATGTAATGAAATGAGCAAACTATTCATTTGTATGTAAATATACTAATTATGGCCTACGAAATTTGCACTAATTATAAAATCATATCTGAAATTTTGTACGAATATAAGCTAAGGATAAGCTTAATTAGTGGTATTAAATAACTATATCGTATATGTATATGTATAAAATAACTTATATGAGGAATAATATAATATCTACCAATCTACACTAACGCTGTCGAAGGCTAGTCTAATGTACGTATTCATGTCTAGTATTAATCATGTTATATATACTTATACATATATAGTAGTACTATATAATAAGTTCATACCGATAAGTAACTAATAATTGCCCGAAGTGAAACATGTTAGTTCTTGTAACGTGACGAATCCGGAGGGGCCGAAAAACGCCCTCTAGCGTCGATCACGGAAGCGGTAGAAATGCACCGGGATTATGCAGCAATCTGCCACCGGGGGGCGCCCCCTCGAATATCGTGTTGCCAGATTAATTGGCGTTTGCCCCGGACCTCGGGGCGTAGTCCCCAATAATATCACGCGAAATTAGAGACCGTTGTAATGCAAAATTAATAACGCCAGCAACACGCCAGTAAACAATTTGCGGTAAGACGGGACTTTGGAGATGCGTACGTCTCTGGAATGCCTTTGATATTATCTTTCCTTACTTTAATTTCATAAAAGCGTTCGCAAAACAATGCTTAGAGAATATGGTATTACAAGAGCCAATGTGTAAGTGAAAAAAGTTGGTGTATATATTGCAACTTAGAAAGTTACTTACAAAAGTTAGCTCTGCGTGAAATTTGGGTCAGCTTCATTAATTATAAGCATCTACATATAGATTATAGGTAGCATTTTACATCTATCTAATACACTCTTAAAATAGACGCGATTCTATTTCTACTTTAAATCTATGTAATGTGTTCTTTACATAGACGCGACTTTGTTTGATACAAATTTTGAACACTTAGGCATACTACTGATAAAGTATATATGAGTTTTTTACATATAAGAGTTAACACATGCATAATATATCAGTTAACACATACGTAATAACGTTCTGCGCAATGAAAAGAAATCCAAAAAGTTGATTTAAGCAATACCTATACATAATAGCAAAAGTCAATGGCCGAAATTCGGGAAAATATTCTTTCAGATATTTTAATTATACCATGAACGTAAATGAAGGTCGGTACTATTGTGTACGGTTATACTCGTATGATTCCTAAAGTATTATCGAAGTCTTTGGAAATCCACATAGTAACAATTACGTTACTGAGTGTTATAAGCTCGTGATTCGTCTATTCGCGATAGTACAAGGGGCAATTCATAGTGTATGGATTTTACAGTTTCGTGTGATATTGTTTTTGAAAAAAATTCAGGTTGCATAAACAAAGGAATAGAGTTTCAAACTTTTCTATTTTGCTCCAATTTAAATGAATGGCAGTAAATGTCAAACACAAAGTTTGTCTTTATGGGATTTTTATACAAGGTCACATGGGGCCCTTTCATATAAGATCTACTAAATCAACTGTACTAGTCTTATATGTCATTCGATAAGGTATTTTCGAGTAGAAAATCGTTTGAAACAGATCAATAAAGTGGAATAAACACTTGGGATGCCTCACTAAATTCCGTCTGTCGGAATACGTGGCATACAATTGGACAATACCACCTCCGCTGATAGATGGGGTCCGATAAATTGTTGACTTAGCTACCTACGAGACCCTTGGCCCGTGGATGCCTTCACGGCTAACTGATCGTTTATAATTTTATACGGAAAGTGATGTATGTTTATTGGTCTCGAGATTGAGTATTGAAAGATTGATATCCGTGATATTAGAATGCGTACGTTGTGAAATACTTTTGGCCTCGTTATGGGTTTCATGAAAAGTAAAAAGTAAAAATATTTTCTAACCCTATGCTACATATTGTTATCTGTATAAATAGTTTCAGGAATTTATTAACAAAAAAAAGTTCTCCTTTCTCGCCTATGTTAGAAAGTGACTCCCCCTCACCTAACATGCGCCCATGATGTAAGACAACGTTAATTTTGAAAAGGTACTTATAATATCTTTTCGAAACTTGAAGTTGAAAGATAATTACATTTTTAAATTCAGCTGTGGTTAAGTATGCGTACATTGTAGGTATGCAACGCCAAAAGTATATCGACGAGGGAGTATCTAAGGATACTATCAGTTTTTATTAAACCGCGTCCGTTGTCCTTTCCTGCAACAATAGCATTTCAATGACAGAGCGGTCGGCGGTGAAGCGCGCGTCGAATTGGGTCCACAGTAATTATCTCAACTTCACAACTGATATCGACGTTTCGATCTCGACGATTTATGATTCAAAAAGGTATTGAATGCATTATTGGATTGATAATAATAATTTATGTGTATTTAAATAAAAACTGCGGTTACCGTTTTTTGCATGCATATTGTTCAGCCATCTGAAATCTTGATTTGGTATTAGGAAAGCAAACCGCATTTCTATAGATGAAGCGCTTCATGCATAATGTAAAGTTACAACAACAAATAATAATCACCAACTCAACGAAAAATCAGTCAGCTGATCTGTATCGGAGCACACTACTTCTCCGTCAAGAGTTTTCAATACAAAAAGATTAAATATTAATATTTCAATATATAAAAGTTCCATTATATAGGTATGAGATAGACAAATGAATAAAATATATTTAATCAGTTTATACATAAGTGTTATTTATTAACTCTTACCGTAATAATTAACTGATTTCAAAAAACCCTTGGTGTCCGTACATACCTGTAAACAGAAAAAATAAATATTAATAATGCGATAAAACATACATTATTTAGTTATAATTAGAAAGAAGTCCAATTACTTTTAATATTAATAAGCGCACACAATAGCGTCTATACTACATACTACTCGACCAAGCTAACTAGACGAACGGAAGGAATGCGGTCCCGGTCCCGCCTTACGCCCCGCTGTCGTCCTAGTACCATTCGCAACTAAACTGCCTAATTTGTTTTGATTTTAGATAGTAAAATAAATAAGCAAATATTTATTTGTTGTACTCATTAGTTTTTGTTACAATGATAACCAAATAAGTAAAAAAGGCGTTGTTTACGTATAAATATATATAAACTGTTAAGACAGAAATTTATTAAAATTCACACTTCATTGAAATCACCATTTGTCAAAAAATTATTATTGCTATTTTTTTGTCGTCTGTACTCGCGAACTTGCGAGTGACGTCACGTTTGACATTCGTCTAGTTAGCTTGGTCAGCTTGTACCTACCAAGCGGTTACACCATACTTTTTGATCTGATAGATGGATTTAAACGAAATAGGAGTCTAAATGCTACCTAGGTCTTTAAACTATCTTTTTGCAAATATGTGCAATGTATAGACATGCGGAACTTTCCTTTTTAATATACGTATGTATGGATTGCTCTGTGATAAAATAAATAGCCATTAACGCCGTAGCATAGCTAATATCTATTCAAATCTCGACAAATAGACTTGCACAAACCATCAAACATTAATTTCCTAGCAATAGGAAGCTGCGGATGGAATTCGGAAGACGTCCAATTGTTGGTATGTACTATACCAATTGTATTGTACTTCAATCGACCAGTGTGATGTAAGGGTGCATTCACACTGTTAGGGAAAATATTTTCAATCGGAATGCTTTAAAAGGATATATGAGACAAAACTAAAAATAAAATTGAATAATATAACGATTTAATTATGAATTATTCCTTGACAAATCTAGAAACAATACTTATATAGCCAAGTTTTTCATACTTTTCTTTTTAAAAGCATTATAAGATCCCTTATGTACAAAAATTTTAATAATACACATGTTTCCATTTCCATTATTTTAAACACTATAAGTCACTTTCAATTCAATTGAACTAACTAGAGGTTATATTCGATATTTACGGAAATTCGCGACTACTCTAACATGTATTGTATTTATAGAATAATAGGTCTATAGGCAAAAAGTTTGATAATTCGTGACTCGGCCATTACTCGACTACTCGGTCATAAGGGTCACAACTCATATTAGGCGGAGATGAACTCGCGCACACTCCAAAATGCTAGTGTAACATGTCTACTGAGAATCATGTCTGCTCTATGCATCACCTTGAGCCGTTAGAAAAGCTTAACCTGCTGACCGTTAGAGCGAATTGTCCTTTGCATACTATTCAGAACTCTACGGCAAACAGATAAGGCTGTTTTGTTATCAGTGGAACAAACTGGCAATTCTCCATCTAGTCTGACCTAACCCAGACCAGCCAAACTCAAGCTGAATCAACATACATCGAGTTGCATCGTAATAGTTAAAAATAAGCTATTTACACTCGTAGCCCCACATTTGGATATTCTTCGATTTTATGCACCCACACAACATGAATCTAAATTCATTATTTGATTGAGTTTTACCGGGGATCAAACCCACTACGTGTCTGCAGCTACGGCTCTGCCACACGGTCGTAAAGTCGTCATAAGTGGAAAACACAAGTTGCAAGTGTTGTTATTTCAAAGCGAGCGTGGAGTTGACACAAAGTCTACGCAAGGTAGCCCGTGGCCATAACGCAACCATGAAGAAGTCAACATAATAAGTTTGTTTATTACAAGTCTTTAATATCCACTTTAGTATTTATGAGTCTAATTTTGCAACTAAATTAATCAATGATGGATATATCAAAGTCATTATTTTGATTCCTTTGTTAATTAATAACTTGTTCAAAAAACCACAAACTTTAGAATATTGTATGACATTCAAATCCTGGTTATTTCAAAAACTTCGTACGTTTATTGTTCTCGAATACCATTATAACCGAACAGTTTATTTCCACGGGTGATTAACTTAGAGGACGCCCTTGCCCGACCTTTGGTTTCGTGCAAAAAATATGAAATGTATAGGAACATGCAATTTGCAGTGCGTCTCTGTGTTTGATGACGTCAGAGGCGTGATACCGCCCGCGGCGATTATTCGCCTGAATAATCATTTTAATTAGGGTCACGTACTAAAAACATCTGAGCTGGCACACTTCTTACTAGCTCGACAGCAATGGCCACAATGGTGACCACAGTTGCACCTATTTTTGTTTTTTACGCCTTATGGTATTACCGTGTTTTAGGTGGTACAATGTGGTAATGTAAGATTCAATTTGCAAGATGGTGGAACGAGTATTGCACGAAAGGGAAGTTACCAGCCACAGTTATTCCTAAAGTGAAACAGTTCTTGCGTTTCCGTAGAAGGGTGTTATTGTCGACTCACTGCCAGATGAGGCAATCTTGGTCCTTGAGAGAAGCAACGCATCTGTGATTAACTTTAGACACTTAGAATGGTTGACACCTTGATCGGCAGTAGACTGAATCTTCGTTTGCTAGTTCAATTTTATAAAATAAAGACTTTCGTTCAAACGCATAGATCGATAGAAGTTGTACTACTTGCACAAGTGTTCACAATGTTCTCCATATATCACGTTTAATACGATAGAGAATGTCTACGACTATCCTTTTATGATGGTAATTAGTGTCTACAGCATGTTTTTATGCGCTTTGCCTATATAGGACTGTATTTAAAAAATGTATAGAATTGCTACAAAAGATGGTCAAACCACCGTTCTTAGTCCTTGTTTTATCCTGTCATAAAAAGTTACAAATACTGACTGCATTTTGAAGTGCAAGCACGTAGGTAAAATGATAATCCATATGGACATCGTTTCTTACACACAAACAAAATAATGTTTACTTTTATCCGAGTACTGGTGGTGCTTATGAAAAACCAATTACGTTTGTAATGCATGAAAAAACTAAACACTCACTGAACGGAACCCACCGCGTAATCCCAGGGCGGCCATCTTGATTTTTTTATCCACGATGCAACACAATAGGTCGATGCAAAATCACCCACCCGTACGATAATTACACTTCTACATAATCTGCATCCAAATCTATAGCTTGAAGCGATTTTACAAATGGCATACTTTGATATGAGTATGTATGCATTGCTCATAATAATATATAATGAAATCGACAAAAACTAAGATGCATATAAAATATGAGGTACAGATTGTATACAAAATTCCACGTTTAGGATACAGAGACATTCCAACATTATTTATTTGTACGAGTTAGTTAGTTCGTAAGTATAAAAATTCAAGCAACTTATTTTTGCGTCGCGTAAAAGTAATCAATAGATTAGATTAATATTTTAGGAAAAAATCATTAAGTAGATTATATTTAATATAATTATTTATTATTGAGTGATTGTACAAGTATAATTTTTTATAGATAGTGTGAGTTAAGTATGAAGGTATATTTCTGTATTTCATTGATACAAAATCATGATTAGCTCTCAAGCACGAAATATTTAATTGAACATATTGGAAATACATGTACGAGTATCTACTCTACGTAC
>DWLI01005093.1:0-10333 GCA_018249915.1 Cecropterus dorantes dorantes
TTCAGAAAAATCAGTGGTGCGTGCCTGGGATTTGAACCTCGGTACCCTCGATTGAAAGGCCAAGTTTCAACCATTAGGCTATCACTGCTCATAGCATGTGTAATAATAATCATAATAAATATTATACTTCTGCGACTTCTTGGGTATAAAGCTTGCCGACTCTTTATCCTGCGGACAGATCGGCGGATGCCATGGAAGCTCGTGTTCTTCAGACTTCGGCACTCCAATTCTGTCACTGAGCAACGATTTCATTCTGTAATCATATCATACACAATTGAATAGACATATATAACATATGGACTGAATAAAATTTAGAGTCCAATTGTAATTGACAATAGGTTGCCTAACACTGAAATATATAAATGTAAAAAAATGTCAGTTCCTGCTCAGGGTTGGAAAGAGGCCTCGATGATTCCGTACCATACATTTTTTTTTTTTTATTTTTAACGCGAAGACATTCGCATGAATTCTCTTACGCCGGGCGGAACGTAAGGGGTATTTTAGAGTCTAACTGATTAAAGCTCAGCGGTAGTCCCTGGACGCTCGGTGCCTGGCCCCAGAAAGTGTTACATTCACACTGGTGTCTTCATGAGATCTACGAGCATAACGCACACACGACATCTCGAGCCACAATGACCGGAGTTAGAATCTCCCGATTCTACGTGGGCTCGTGCTACTGAAAAAATATGTCTTTCCGCGAAGGCCGCTCTCCAGCGTCTCGTGCGTCTGCGACGAAGAGGCTGATAACAAGGGTTATCCTTCCCGGCCCTTTCCACCGCCTCCTTCGCGAGCCTCACTGATCTCCAACTTTTCAGAATGATCGCACCTCCTGCCACGACCTGTTGTCATTTTCAACGGGGCACAATCCAGCGTCAAAAGAGAGAGGTCGGCTCCCAATACAAAGCTGAGCGCGCTGCGCTCCACACTCCACGTAGGGTATACGATGCAGGCAACTACCGAGATGGTGGAGGCTTGTGCAATGAGCCACTTTATGAAATAAGTCTTCAGAGGACTTAAGTAAGGCCTCAGTCAATTTTGATAATTTCCAAAGATTTAAACTAAAACCGATAGGTAGGAACAACTCTGTTGGTCAATAGTAATATGGATCATTTTACTATCGACCGCAGATAGTTTAATATTATATTGGAGAACATATCAAAGTTAGCTAACTATACCATATTATATTATATGAATGAGTTGTTACCTTATTCCTTTGTTTTCAAAAGGCAAAAACACAGGAAATATAGCTTCCACATTACGAGGAAAATTTGCTGCATTTTCATAACAAAGTTTGTCAGAGGGCCACTCAGTGTCTTTATCGAAGTCTTCATGGTTTCGATTAATCTTCATTGTCGGTGGATATCTAGAAAAGCATAAAACAACATAAAACTGATTTTTTCATTACATGAAAACAAATTCGTAATAAGACTCAAAAATAATAAATTTATAATAAAAATCTCAATTTAACAAGCTTTTTGATATGGTCATTTTATTTATCGTACTCTCAGAAAACCCTCACATATAGGGATAGGGTGCATAAAAAATTAAAAATGCGTGATCGTTGGGCAGTCCGCCACACTGAATTTAGAATAACGCCGCAAAATAATAATACATAGTCATCGAACCCATGTATGAAAAATATTCAGATGTATAGATTGAGGTTAATTGGTTTAAATTTCAATACAATTAAAGATCCGACCCTCACATTGTAATAAAATATTCTAACTTGTATATACAGATAACTCTGTATATATACTTACATCATATAACCCGATTCGTATTCACTAATGTCATCATACTGGCTCTCAGTTTTTTTTTCACTTGGTGGTCTTGTATCAACTTTTACAGTGGGGATTTCTATAAATGGTTTCACTACAACAAATGTATAATAAATAAATCCACATGATTAATCAGTTCACGTATGCATTTGCAAAGTAATTAAATAACTTTTAATAAGTTACAGGATTATCAAATTGATGTATTGACCGCATTGTGAAGTGCGTTTGTCAATCGGCAAGCAATCTAATAATATATCTAATAGCATGCTGAACTATTAATCCACATAATATGAGTTTACTGATCATTGTAGCACAGCAGAATTTTTATATGACTCTATTAGATTCAGAAAATCTAAATCCAGACAAAATGTAAGGAAGTAAAGTAGCATTTCATTTAAAAACTAGGTGTGCTACGCGGTTGCCCCCACTACTAAATAAGAAAAAAGCAAACATAGCGTGATATTATATAGCCTATAGCCTTCCTCAATGAATTTACTACTCAACACCTTTGTGTTGAGTAGTAAATTCATTGAGAAATATCTTTATATTTCTTCGATTCGAACCAGTAGTTCTTACGATTAGCCCGTTCAACCAAACAAAATCTACTGCTAAACCTTTATAATATCAGTATAGAAGTATAGATAGAGATACAAACAAAAATGTATTACCATCGGGCTTTTCTGCATTTAAAGCAGCCATAATATCTCTTGCAGCACTGTCTATTACTATTCGAGATTTCATAGGATCAGGGTGAATAACAAAGTCAGACGCCATACTGGCATGCTTGTCAATGTGCCTTAAGAGATTTTGAAGATTATACAAAGAATCAATCGCATGTACTCCCTTTATTTCCAACCATTCTTTCTTGTACATAGGTCCATCTAGAAAGTACTTTATCAAAGCATTCTTATCCCCGTAACTCTGTAGGGTTTTTATATCGAAACCAGTGAGCTCAGACATTTTCTGGCAATTTTTTTCAACATTCCTATAATCTGTAATAAAATTATTACACGTAAACAATGAGGAGTAACAATTTTTTTATTTAAAGCATTAAAGGCAAATAAAGTAATTGTTCCCTGCCATAAAATTTCATGCAATCTAATTATTTAGTTTCATATTTAATTAACTTTATTTTTCTTTATTCTATTGTAGCATCTAGTTGTGTAAATCATATAAATAAATAGATGAAATATTTTACCAAAGTTATCATGATGTTTCATAGTTTTCAAGAATGTACCCTGTGCTTTAAGCCAGTACGCTTCCTTCTCACTGTACTCCTTGAGGTCATCGCGCAGTTGTTGTAAGGTCCTAAGATCAATTGACTGTCATTTTCATCTCAATAAAGGACTTACCTTTTAATTAATTTACTACATTGTATTAAGTCACTTACTCTCGTATTTTGTCCATTTTTTTAATGATCTTTGCATAGCAGTGAATGGCATCTTTGTGCTTTACTACTAAATCCATTGTAGGATTTATTTTCATTGATTCTTCAATATGCCCTATGGAACTATTAAAATCCCCATATACAGCATATGCATTAGCGAGCATGAAATGATGTAAATAGTAGTCGGAATCGTGGTCCACTGCAGCATTTAAAACTGTGATGGCATCCCCTGTGGCCTGGCTTCGATGTAGAATTATTCCCAAACTTAGCAATGGTATGTCTTTGTAGCGTCTGTAAGTAAAATATTGTTTATCAAATTATATACATCTTTTATGAATGGAAGGTAACAATTCAGGATACAATTCACCTGAAGTTTACTAGTACTACAATTACAATTACAATTCTTGTTACTTTTAATTTTTTCCTTGAAGGAAAAAGAAAGTTTTTTAGTAATACATATAAGTTGTCTCAATGAAGAATGCATTTTGCATACATCGAAGAAGTAGTAAGTAAGCATGCAGTTCAACTGATGGTAAGTAGCTACTTCCAGCAATGGCCATCTGTAATCAACGCCAAATAAAATCAAAAATCTACCTGTGATCACCAAATGTGTTGCTATGTTACCCATGAAGGCTAAGCTGGAAATCCTCAGATAAACATATACAATGTTCAAAGCCGAAGACAATGAAGACTTAACACTGCTTTGTAGCTGTTTAGACAGACATAAGTATTGGTGATCCAATCCAAAAGTGTGTTGTTATTATGCATTTTGCAACCACAATAAATACAAATGAAACCATTTATATCAATCAAATTATAGGACATATAATCTTATAAATCATTATTTTACACAAGTACACAGAATGACTGAAGGACCCATTTACCTTGGCGCATAGTGAATCGCCCGACGGCAACACTCAATTGCCTTTGGTGCATTCCCTCTGATACGCCAATACAAAGAAGCCATATTATAATGAAGCCAGGAGGAGCTGTTTCTCTTCAGGACAGTTGCCACCCAGTGACCATACTGATCTGCATTCATTATGGGAGATATCAGTGTTGGGAGAGCTAGCTCAGGGTTGATCGAGAGATTAAATCGATTTATGACACTCTGAAATATAAGACAATAGAACAAATATTAATATGTATCTATAAGTATTAGTTGATATATCTTTTTGAATCTTTTAGAGCCTAGCTTTTTATTAATATTTATTCAATTTCATATTTTTCATGGAATACCTTGTTTTTTTGTTACCCATGTCATAGAGGTGCAGAAAAAGTCATGGTCCTACATCTTAAGATGTCTCCAACATTAGATTTGGATTGGTGTCGCTAAGCTCAACATACATTGAAATGAAATGAAATGAAATCAAACTAAACAAAAACACACGCTTTCTACACTCATAGCCCCGCATTAGGTCTACTATTACTTTTCTCCGGTTTTGCGGGTGCCCTGGACACACAAAGATGTATGCACAAACACCCCGACCCAGAACAGAAATCTAAATTCATTATTCAGATATCTGTCTGGCCCGGGATCGAACCCAGGACCCCCCAGGTCATCCAAGTATGCAAAATTCCAGTACAATCGACTGAAATTGAGAGAAAGGATAGTTTGAAACTAGTATTTTTAACATGTTTAAATTAGATTACCGTCATTCAACTTAGATCATAAGTCTTATATTTTTCAGATACCGCTTTTGTGCTTGTGACCAGAGTTAACTATAGTCAAAATAAATAACTTCAAAAATTGATTAATAAGTACACTTTTATATTTATTACTTACTTCCAAATGTTCAAAGGCAAACATGCTGAATGTTAGCGAAGATATCTTCTTGCAATCGGGTACGTCCTTATCATTGCCATAATAGGGAGTGTGAAGTAGGAACTCCTGATGTGCGATGTTTTTCGAACTACCGTCATCTAAGAATGCAGAGTACCAATCCACAGTACTCAGCAGACCGACATCCATACAATTTTTATCTGCCATGACATATGCGCTTACATCCGTTTCATGGTCTAAATCAGACCACAACTTTGATATCCCTGTTTGTCGTTTAGATAGCTCATGATACAAATTAATAACATCTTCCCAATGAGTCTCTTGGTTTAGAAATGAGAGCAAATCGTAGGGTCGCGCTATTTCGAATGGCGAATCGATCTGGAAATATTAACATCCAAATAATGAATGATGAAAAGATTAACTAATACTTTAAGCGGAAATCGCATTCATACCCGGGGTTGAATAAGACCACTTTCCGTCACAATCCAGTGAGTAGAAGCATGTGAAACATCTATGATATACACACTAATTAAACATAAAAGTTTTACAAACAACATTTTGATTATCTCATGAGGTACTTAAATATTATATACGAATACTATTTATTCATTATCAGACAGTTTAACGATTATTATTCGGCTTAAATTCAGCAATGGTAGGGAAGGAAGTGTTGACACTTAATTTTTGTTTGATATTTGACAATTGACTTTGACATGTCATGAGAATTCTATTACTGTTTACTTCATGACGTTACAAAAGCACAGACAGGTATAGTAAGACTCAACTGCAAACAAAATAAACAATTTAAATGCCACACAAAAAAACTTAAATGTTACAATAAAAAACTATAGTATACGCAATAAAGTTAACCGTATACTTGCTCCCGTCAATAAAATCGATTCCTAGTATTCGCAAAAAAAGAGCCATATGACTGTTCTCAAAGGAAAGAAATCATTTAGGAACCCTAAAAATCAGCCATTATATAAAATTTATAAACAAACCCGATAAAAAATACATCATACTAAATAAAGTACACTTTGCATCGTATATTTTGCATTTGTACCCTCATTAGCGATCTATATAAATTACTAAAATTAAATATTACAAAAATTTTACCACATAAAATATAAGGATCTTTCAAATAAAAGTGTTAATATTTATTCAATAAAAGCTAGACGAATTGATGGTAAAGCAGTAATTTCTATAGGTCATATGGCGGCATTCAATGCGCAAGTCCAAATAACCTCACTGAATCCACACCTCAGCTGAACCACACTTATTTTATCATTGTACTTTCAGCATACAAAAAATAAGCACAAAGGAATTTTAATAATATGTTATTGTTAATAACGAAACAAAATAACCGTTGCATAGTTAAATAAAGTGATTAAGCTAGTGATAGAGATCATTAACTCATAATGAAATAATGTGATATTATAGGTACTCAATTGACACGTTTATCTCAGAAATATTTACTATGAATTAAACCAGCTTTGGAACCAATGGAATAAAGTAAAGAGTGGGACAGAAAATGTTAAATGACGCACAAGTACAGTCGTCACCAAATACAAATGACCGTGATGTTAACCGCACAAACAATCACAACAGGACAGTAAAATCTTTGGAGTATAAGGTATTAAATTATATAAATCCCAATGTGATTGATATTATGCAATATAGTAAACAACAAAATATTTTTAGGGATTACTATGGACATGTGCGCTGAAAGAAATATGCTTAGCTGCGCTATGGCTTCCACTAGGTGCTTTAATATTTTGTTATACGACGGCTTCTTACTTCCAGGCAGATGATATACATGAAACGCATTGTAGAGTAAGTATAATATGATTGTATCGTAACAATATTGACATAAATATTTTCCAAAATTTGCATAATTATCAATTTTTATAAATTTATAATTTTTATTTTATTTTTTAATTTTTAATTTAATATTTTATATATCCTGTTTCTTTATTCGATAAAATAATTACAGGTATATAACGTAGTGCCATCAATAAGTGCGATTACGGGCATCAGCCCACAAAGATATATTTGGAGAATATGTGTTGCTTACCATTTAGGACCAAGACTGTTAATAGGTTCGCTTTATTACAACTACCATAAGGAGCGAACTTTACATATCACAGAAGAAAAAGTGAGTTAATGTACACTTTCTTTAAATAATAAAATTATGTAAAAATGTGCGAGCAACGCAAAGATTTAAGTTAACCGAAATTTTTTTAAATCAATAATTGTTTTTTTATCTGTAATGAAATAAAAAACTCAAATTTTCAGGCTCGGAAGCAAGCATTAAAACTAGGTGAAGCTTGTTACTGGCTGAATTTGATAGAGCTTTTTGCTCTCACTGGAGTTACATATGTTTCTAACAGGGAAAATTATTGTAAGTATCTATATCTGAATACGATAAAGCACGATACGCATTATCTCAATATGAAAACTCTTTTGCAATAAAAAATAATTTCTTATTGGGATATCCGTTACATTTTGTAAGTAGGTACAAGCTACAGCGCGTTATTTCGCCGATTCCATATACGTAAATTTTTGTCCAAAGGTGCTGTAATTATTAGCAATATTCGTAATACATGGATAGGACCTACATTACTAAGAAGTTATTGATATCTCCAAAAGTAATATTGTGGAGCTATATTTACAACGGGTTTATATAATTTAAAAATAAAATCCACGTAATTCGCCTGGTCCTTTAGGTCTTCTTTTTCACATTATTATTTAATTTTCAGTCGTACATGAAAAGATATTCATAATATTCATGGTAGCTGCCCTTCTACATATGCTTTGTCGGGCACGAGTTGGATGTATAGCCAGTGACACAATAGAACCAGTAAGGACCAATAAGTTGGTTTGGATACTTTTTGTCGTAGCTATAATTGCGACTGTCGGACTTATTGTTTTCTTCCTAAGTCATCGCTTATTATGTCGACCACTAGGTAAGAGTTTTCACTTTCTTCTTATTCTTTGTGTGATATTTAGTATGCTACTTTTCTTCATAAAATCACGAAGTAACAAATGCAAACTGAGTAATCGTTACTCTTATTTACATAATGAGTGAATGTATCAAAGATTTCACCTAAAATAGACTGCGACTTGTATTTTGACAAAAAATGATATAAGAAAATTATTTTACAGTAATACTACAGCCTAGAGTGCTAGAAATTAGTTAGAATAAAGAAGTATATTAAAAAATAATAATAAAAAATATTCTTTGCCATTTAAGGGAAAATTTAAAGGATATATAGACCAAAACTATGGTAAAACATGCATTATTTAATAGTTAGTACAATAAATCCTATTGTTTCAGCTTTTACGTGGTTCTCGGTGTGTGAATATATCCTGGCAATAACAAACATGGCGTTTCACGCCATAGTGGTTCGAGATCTTCCATTACACGAATTGCAGGTCATATGTCCTACAAATAATAAATCAAATTGATTTTGACATTATTATATGCTTGAAAATTATGCCAAAATATACACGCTAGATTGTAGAGTATTGACATCATGCATAGATTTCAAATAGGTGTGCTCATGTTTGAACTAACCCAGCCTTGACCTGTGATCAAGAATGTAATAATCTCATGCATTCCTTAATTGATATTGTTATAGGATTGTATTTATTATGTGCAAAGAATATGCGAATATGTATGTGACGTTATTATGGGCAAGTAAATTTTTCAACATTATGCGCATACCCATATAAAAGTGAATCAGAATTATTTGGAAATGAAAATCATGTCGGTAAAAAACAACATTATAAAGAGCCGAATAATTTTGTAATTTGTCTACTGCCACTACTTACGACGCTAAATTATATACGAAGTATTATTTTTATAGACCAACGAAAATTAAATGATCGATAAATACAACATAGATCTATTTAGTATTGAACTACGTCAGAAACTGTAAATAATGTATAGATATGGTAGGTATGCTACATTTAAAAAGATAATGTAGAGTAAATAATAAAAGCACTGATAACAAATAAGAAGTGCGTAAAATGCCTTGATTAATTGTTCAATTGTCGCCGATACTATTATAAGAACCACAATATAATTAATTTCAAACTTGAATGGACCAAATTGTTAAAATCAAGTAAAGTCTACGTTTTACATTTAATAAAAACATCATGATTACATATCTCATCTGTCAAATTGACAATTGGAATTCTGCACGACGTAAAAAAGAAAATAAAAGGAAGGCCATTTGATACAAAGAAAATTCGTTATTACTAAGTACCAAATTATGTACTTTTAAAATTTTTACGCTATTTTATCGGTGTTTTAATTTACAAAATAATTGTTGTGGTTAATATTGCGCAATGTTGTTATAAATATTTTAAAAATTGTTATAAAATGGATTTCTACAAATATTTTTTCAGTCTTCTAAATTACTTCAAACATATTTAGCAGGGATGTTGTGGATATGAAATGTTGGATATGGATACAGATACGTACCTTTATAGGAATAATGTTATAACAGTTTTGGATACGGGGACGGATATGTAATTATTACTAAGTATCCGTTAGTTTCGGATTGTTTCGGTTACGGATATTCCTTTTTAAGGAATTTTAAACATAAAATACACATAAGCAATAATTTGGTTTTATTTCTATGTTATCGTTTGATATTACAATTAATCATATTAGTTATTATAGCTTCCAAATCAATTTTATAATTATTAATTACTAAAATTTGAAAAAAAATTCATGTTACGACACATAACCGAAATTCCGAAATTAACCGCCTTTTTAAACGGTTTTTTTTTTTGGATATACGTTAGTTTCCGTTACGGTACTAGCAGTATTGTTTCGGTTACATAACATCCCTGATATCTAGACACAATTTTATGGAGAAATGGATATTAAATAAAACTAGGATATATTTAAAATCACGCAATTATACAAACATATTCCTCAAATATTCATGCTTTTTTTGATTTAAATAATTTAGGTGATCAAATTATACTAATGTAACTGTAATACTATCAAAATAATTGTATCATGGTTATAGTACCTATATTGCTGGCACCAGAACGTGTCATTCCTTGCACAATTCATTGCGTTAAGCTTAAATTCTAGATATTTACAATGTTTTTATCATAAATACACCTAACATTAAGTAGGTACATTGATAAAACATAAATATTTAAATTGATATTGTTATAGTGCATCGATATAACAAAATGGATTTTATTTCAATATCTTTTTGCCCACAAGTGTACAGGAACCAAATTACATTGGCAACATTTTCAGTAAATTCCTTTAATTTTGTTAATATAAGTCGACCAAGCTAACTAGACGAATGTCAAACGTGACGTCACTCGCAAGCTCGCGTGTACTGATGACAAAAA
>DWLI01005094.1:0-10333 GCA_018249915.1 Cecropterus dorantes dorantes
GGAAAATTTTAGAAGAATGATCATAAGAATGGAATTATTGAATTATGAAAGTATTAATTATGGGTATTTACTAAGTTGCCAGCGTTGTAGAGCCATTGTGCAGCTCTGAAATCTAAGAGATCAGAAAAAAAATAATAAAGATAATTAATAGTAAAATTATTTTATGCTTTGACTCCTGGGGGCACCACTCTCATAGCAATAGTGCTCAATAACAGCAGTGTTAAGCGCTACTGCATTCTGGTTTGAAGGGTATGGTACAGAAGACATACTTGTTCAAGGAGTTCCAACTTAACCCTTAGGCGTACCCATGCATCAGTGGCTAGCATCTAGAGATTAATCCTTCTCTCAATTTTTCGAAGTTTATTACAAACATCCACGTCGGAAATAGCCACCATCAGGTGGACCGAATGTTCATTTACTATTTCTTTATTATAAACAACAACAACAATATATCAAACAATATATCACCAACCAAATTGTATCCAGACACATCTAGACAGTTGATTATTGGTAACAATTTACTTGTTTCATAGAACAGAAAGTATGAGCGTATTTCTAAAGAGATACTTACGAAGCTATGTCGATAGTCCTCAACAAATCGAACACTCTTTTTCGAGCTGCCATGGTGCAAAGTTCAAATTCGGAATATACAGACCGAGTTCTTATGGATAAAATACTTTTACTCTCTCAAATATATTATAAAGGATACCGATAAGATATAACATTCCAAAACATTCTTATCTTTGACCTTAACTTGTTCGCCTGTTGCTTAGTGTTTCTTCGTGACTTTATCGACGTAAATTATTTACATTTTTCCACTGCGATAAATATTAAGCAAAATTCAGTGTCGATTAAAAAGACAATCGAAGTTTCTTAAGCTTATAAAGATATCTTTTAATAAAATCATAATTTACTAAATTATGATTTTATAATAAACATTAAACATTAAAATATTAATTAATTACACAATTATTGTAATAAAAACATACTATTATATATTATTTTGTTTTTGTTTGATTGTCAATTTTACAGTTGACATATGACATTAAAGGTCGAATCAGGGTTAGTTAGGGATGTAAAATGTAATCGATTTGTATACTAATCTTTTATTCCTTATTACTTATCGTTTTTAATATGTATTTTTTTAATAATATTAATTTCATTATGTGTATTGTAATAACATTAAAATCTATTTTGTAAACAGCGCCATCTGTGAGCTAGATGCAAAAACACGAAGTCTTGTTTAATAAACATGAATAGAATAACCTACTTGAATTGAAAGATGATAAATGGAGAGATGGACGTAATGTTTTTAAATCAGCCGGCATCGACCCTTCTAAAACTTAAACGTTCATGCGTTTAGTTCTTCACGCTAGAAATAGATGAGACGGGCAACGGTAGTACTTTACCGATCTACCATTCAAAATACATACAATTACAAAAACCACAATGCGTTCGATGTATGGCATAAATATAGCTGAGATGTTTATTGTTTATCCGTACGTTACTACAAAATGTCGGCAAGTTATACATATCATTTTGTATAAGATTTAAGTACCAAACGAGTATGCAGTCCACCTGATAGTAACTATCGCTCATGGACATCTATTAACAACTTCATATAGACCTCCCCGGTCGAACTACGCTGGTTCTGCCACTATGCATTTCCATGCTTTGCGCCCGTCTACGAGTTACGCACCGGCATAGGGTTAGAAAATATTTTCAGACGCCTATTAAATAGTAAAGATCACATCTGTACCCACTTGGAGACACTGCACATATCCATTTGTCGCATTAATTTGTGTAATAAGGTTGTAAAATAAATTTAAAACAACGTTTAGTGACATCGAAATGATGTATTGATAAATTCATACAGATTTTCATTCAGATAATACACAATAGAAAAAACTATTTCAACTACAACTCCATTTAATATACTACATTACAGAATAAAACATCTTATTCTATTAGCATCATTCGTTTGGTTACATAACTTTTTGTTTTAATAATAAGTAACATACTGATAGGCTAAAATGGCATTAAAATATTTCATCACAATTAGGTTTTTACATTAAATTATTAAATAAATATAATAATTTGATTTACATAGTTAAACCTGCAGCAAAATATATACAACATTATAATCTGATACTTTTCATTCTGATATTATAAATAATATTCTAAAATTAATATAAATAAGTTAAAATGTATGCTTATGTAAAGTGTATTTATATACCTACAAAGTATTGTAACAACATAAAAGGCATGTTTACTATACATAATTTGTATAATCATGATTGATTTACTTAGTTTATTTACATAAAATTAGGTGATGCATATAAAGTGAACGGGCGATTATTACGAAAATGCCGTTGATTTAATGATTTGCTTTCATTTCAGAGTTAATATAATAGTATTATAACGTGTTATAAAATTAAAACATAAAATTATTGACTTAGCAATTTTTTACTTTTTTAAAAAATAATGTTTGAAATTGTGCTTATATCACTGGCTAATAGAAATACTTGGTAAAACTGGATTTACATATTAGTGGCTCGCATAAATTAATAATATTAAAAAAAGGTTTAAACGTCCTAAAATGTACTTGTGCAGACAGTGTATCCATAAATGTATCATAGAAAAATAAATATGTAATATAGTATTATCTCACTAAAATTATGCAATGAGCCTTAGCGACCTTATTCTTAGAATAGAACAGCGTTTAAATACTTTGCAATTAAATAATTTGAGCGTCTCTTTCTGAATTTCAACTAAAACAAATATTTCATATCACCTAATTTTATATAACACAATTCAAATTACGCTTTAGAAGCTGCGTCTTTGCTATAGTTATATTACATTATTTGAAACCATACATCAACTGAGAATTTCCAAATTGAAATTGAAACAATCGGAGATTAAATAATCTGCGTATTAATTCAGTTAATACTAATTTATGGCAACGCGCACGTTAATATAGGTAACTTTATAATGTACGTAGGCATTACTTAACAACTATGAATACAATGGGACCATAAAATTATAGTACACGAACTAAACTTACAAGGGAATGTGTATATATGTAGTAACATCAACATAAGAATCACATGGGCACATTTAAATGTAACTACTTGTATACTGAGGCATATTTCTACTAAAAAAATATTCGTTCTACTTCTACAAAACATGGTGATAATCAAGTTGAATAGTATTTTAGCTATGAACATAGTTATATGTATATATATTGCATTAATTATATAACGTTTGACGTATGTTTCAAGAAAATAAGTTCTACATTGATCATTCAAACAATTCCTTAGCAGACTAATTAGTAGAAACAGCCTTCATTTAAAAATAGCTCGAACTATAAGGAATCAGATTTCAAACTACATACTTTGAATACTATTGTTATATGCCATGCACAGTGCACAATTACACTTGTCGTTTCAACTATTTGAAACGTGGAAATTGATAAAATTTAACATATATAACAAGATCCAAAGTTCTGATATCCAAATGGTGTAATATACCACATGTATTAATAGCTTGCATGAAAACCATTTCCTTTACAAAAATAAACCTCTGCTAAAATCATGGTTCTTTTTATATATAAACTATTTGGTCCATATTTTTTGATTGAATTATTTGTAAATCAATTCTTAATTGGACAATTGTTAAACGCAGGCCTCATTTCTCGCTCATATCACAATATTAAATAACGTATCGGAGAAAATATAACCATATAAGCACTATTGATTTTTGGATTCATTACCGTTAGTGGAAAATCTAGATTGAACTGCATTTTCACTATCTAGAATAATACTAAAGAGCTAATGAAAGCTCTCTATTAGAGCTTATAAAAGCTCTAATTTATTTGCTCTTTATTAGAGCTAATTAAAGCTATAATAAAGAGCGTTTTTTGTGCTTAGAAAGGTATTGATGCTGGAGTGATAGTCGTTAGGCAAGCGTAATTTTTAGGTAATGAAGTCTTTAGAGCTGGTATGTTATTTTCTCCACTTTAAATTTCTCTAGATCCGTGTTCAGCTTTGGGACGACTAACGTCCCATAGATCCAGAAAACTTATTTTACAAATTAAAAAACTAACTAAAAAAACTATGCACGCCATCTCGTTATGTGGAAGTAACTAGTATTTCTAACATGTGGTATATTACGCCACGTAGAAAATCTAACACGTAGGTACCAACAATCTAAGACATATCAACTACAAGAACAACTATACAACAAACAGTCACTGGTCCGATAGTTTGTCGCTGATAATAATATATCTCTTCCGCTACAAGATCACATTTATTTTTAATTTTTGGCAAATCGCTATATGAGCTTCACTGTACAGTCGTATCACGCTAACAATAATCTTTCTACACGACGACGAACAAGAATCTACTTATCGAATATAAATTTTAAATCTGATAGCATTACAATTGGTTCTTATTGCGTTTTTGTATCACTTGAGCAGTTGTCTCTGTGAAGATATACCAATTTACACAACTTATAATACAACATATATTTTATAGTTACGCATTTGGGATCGACGATATAATAATTTCTCGTTTACGAGCTAAACACGAATCATGAGCCGTTTATATTAATATATATTTAATTTTCATATGAAAATCAATAAAAATCCAAGTAAAAACCCGCATCGGGACGGACTAGCTACTGGCAGAGACTTTTATCTATATATTGGTGTCATAAATTCGTAGCAGTACTTTTGAGCTGTAATACGATAATTGTGAATAGCTTTGTGATTACAGCAAGTTTTAATATTAATTTTATTTATACGCGGTCGGTTATAACACTGATCAACATTAAACATAGTAATTATATTCTCAGATATAAGTCACAAGTCATCAATCAATTGAATACAAAAGAGTGTTTTACATTCATTAATTGAATGTAGTTTCATATCATCACGGAATTGTGACAAATAATTAGATATCAAAGTCAACCAGCGTTCCTAACATCCGTTACGCGTTTTCAATAGTTCGCGCAATCGTATCGAAATAATATATAGCATTCAAAAATGTGACTGTGAAAATTGTGAGTATCGAAAATTGTATAATAACAATCATTGTGCCGATTTTATCACATAGTTTTACGAGCAAAACTATTCAACAGATATCAACATGAGGCCTTAACAGTGCATTTTGCAGTTTGAGTCATATGACAAATGTTACACGAACAGCAGTAATGACTGCACAACAAAACTGCATTAATAAATGTATTCAGAATACAATGAATACGGAACAATACAAAATGCTAGAGTAAATAAGCTCGTAGCCTCCCAAAACGACGCTGAAGCTTTAGGCCAAATGTTATGTATTTGAAGGAATTAAAATTTAGGTGTATAAAATTTTAATTGAAAAATTATATTATTAGATCACACTGACTATAACTTACAATGGTATTGCTTGATCCAATTGTATGTTAATGTTCTGATACCTTTATTATTATTAGTCGCACGATTTTAATGGGAGCCAATTATAGACAGTCGAACAACGTGCCTCCTCTTTAATAATTCGACACTAAACGCCGAGACTATATCTATCGACTACATTACGAGACAAAATCGGAATGAGTTCTAGAATATTCAAATTGCGGTTCCATTCAATACGCGTACAAGTGACTTCGCTACGTATTAAACACGTTCGGTCAACGAACAGGCAAGTTCTATGAACACGTTACTGACCATCGGATATGAACTACCGGTTATATGTGCGTCTCGCTCTATCCTAGTCGGGTAGCATGTGCACGAAAGAGACGGGGAACATGCCGCGACGTCCGGTGCCTTCCACTTGTCCCTCCATCCAGTTATCGTCCTCCGTACGCTCGTTGATGACCACGATGACCTCTCCTTCCCTGAAGGATAACTCGTCTTCATTGTCTGCCGAGCAGTCGTATAGAGCTCGACATCTTCGCATTCCTCCCATCTGCAAAAATAAATTTTAACTGAATGATTCGAACTCCGTTTTAAAAGTACGTTATTAATCTATT
The DNA here is from genome assembly GCA_018249915.1 of Cecropterus dorantes dorantes. Classification (NCBI taxonomy): domain Eukaryota; kingdom Metazoa; phylum Arthropoda; class Insecta; order Lepidoptera; family Hesperiidae; genus Cecropterus; species Cecropterus dorantes. The sequence continues at coordinate 6,016 of DWLI01005094.1, forward strand.
ATTTTCTGATGATTTTACAAAGTCCATAAATACTTAACAGCAGTGGTTAAAATTTGTATCCTTTTTATTTTCCTACTGAGCTCTAAACTTTAGTTTTTTCTACTCCTTACTAAGGACAAATTTCAATTCACTCTTAAAACCTGATTGTTTTAGTCTTATGTAGCCGTCAGGTGTTTACATGTTATTGAGCATACTAGCATCTATTGTAAATTGATAACAGATTTTTTATTTATTGATAACACTGTTAACGCCTTTCATAGCGTGTCATATTTGAGATAGCTTTAACATAGCTTTGACATCTTGGCATTGAGGTGGTGGACATATTGAAATAAAAAAAATCCATGGCTGTACATATTTGCAAACAATAAATTTAAGAAAACTGTGATTGTGTAATAACATATTCTTTATTTTTTTTTATCGGCTTGTTGTCTAAATCCAAAACTACTGAATTTAATGGAAAGGATTTAAAATAATTATGGATATTAATTTAATTAAAATCCATCTACTCTATGAAAAGTTATGTTACCATTTTAATTGCGGGTGAAACCGCGGGATACTAAATAAAAAATACACTTGCGAGATTTATGAAAACAACGGGGTTGGCACGCCACTTATATGGCATGCAAAAACCAATGCATGTGTCCCCACTAACCATGGTGATAGAAGCAGACGGGGACCTCGAGTGCGCGCTGGACGCGTCGGACACGTCCAGCGAGCGGCTGTCGCGGCGGCGGCCCCGCCCGCCCCGCTCCCTCTCCTCGCCCTCCGACGCATCGCACAGTTCCAACGACGAGTCCTGGCTGCAACACTCCTGGAGACAATATCTCGTTGTATTACACTGTTTTGCAATCACATCTTACTACTAATCTATGTCTATGTCTATATGTATATCTATTATCTATGAAAAGGAATGAAATTGTAGTTCATGTTTGTAATTTAAGATTTCGGCCATTTCTAATATTTGTACCCCTAGTGAAAACGGGTATAAGTCAAGTGTATAAGTCGGATTTATCAAAAATCAGACTTATGTATACTCATTATAGCAAGGCTGCCTAACCCCAGGCCCGCAGGCCACATTGTGGACTGCCAACGCTTTCGAATTGGCCCGCCAAGAGTAGCTCGCTGGTAACCACCAATAGCATAAGTGGCTGACTCCAGCCCATTCAAGATCATGTGTATGTAAAATTTGTGCCCACTTCCATTAACGGTTGTGCAGCCTTGCATTATAGTCTGATTTTGCCAATGGCAATAATTTTACTTATCATCTTTTTCACTAGGAGCACAGACATAAGAATAGCATTAAGATGCGAATGGCAGTTTCTGGTTACAAAATTTTAATACACCTATTTTAATAGCTATTCTTTTATGCCATAAATGAGAATATGAGACTGTATATTTAATTAAGTAAGACTGGATATATAATTTACTTAAGCAATTGCTTGTAGTTGCAAAAAGTATTAAACAAACTGATTCTTTATAGACATAAAAGAACGCTTTGGTACTATGGCTAAAGTAAAGCTTGTATATGCTTCATATGGATTTACTTGTAAACACAAGTAGTATCTAGTAGTACCTATCCTAACTATTAATAAAATTAACTATTATCTACTTGATACGAAGCCTATTATTTGAAAAATAAATAATAAAAACTGATAAGGGACAAATAATTGAAACAAATTACATTTTTCTATTTTATCCATACATGTAATTAAAATGAAAATTTTGCGTGTCCGTACATCGCGTATATTTTGCAAAAGACATGGTTTGGCTAACTGAGAATAAGTAATTTGGAAGTTTAGTCTGTCTCTATGTCAATATTCAATATAAATTCATCTATTATATCGAAAGTTTTGATAATTTTAAATTGTTACGTTCTTTTAAACACGGTTAAAACCGTGGGTCTCAGTAGTCTAATAGTTTGTGCTTACGTTTGTTTTTATTACGTGAAAAAAACCATGCAAACCACACGGATTTAGTATTAGTATCAAAAACACCCCATGTTAAAATGTGCCAAATATATTCTTTAACTTAGATGATCTTATTTCGGACGAAATATTCTATTTCCTACTTAATAGTGAAATCACTAAAAAAATCAAGTTTGTAAAAGTTCTAAATATGGTGAAAATTATTAGGTCAAAAAAATTAAAGCGAAATCTATTAGATAGGTTCATGCAATATAGGCTAACGAAAAATTGTGCATACATCAGATACTATATGCAAAATTTTAAGATAGCAAAATAAGGACAAATTGTCAAGAGACTCGATTTTAATGCCTTTCGATTATAATTAGGACTTGGATAGGAAAAAGAAAGTAACTTAACTTAATTTTCGTAACAAAAAAAATATATTTCATATCATTTTAAAGTAATTTAGCGAGGTCACATTTTATTGTGCTCTATCGAATATTTTGGCCAAAAGATATATGATTTCAATTCATTAAAAAACAAAATAGCATACAATGTAATTTAGACTTACACAAAGAATACACACTCTAATCGTGTATAGTGCACGTACATTTACGTGCGCGAGCCAATCGTACGTTACAATGCGTATAAAAAACCTTGTCGTTCAAAAAGTAATTTCTGGGATGTTGCAATGTATTCTCGTGTAAACGAAACTCTCTTGACAATAATAACGATGTAGGTAAAACAAATCGATTATAGGACATAAATTAAACAAGGGTAAGCGAGTAAATAACACTAAAGCTCTCTCAGGTGTGTTTACCCTTCTCAGATTCGTTTTCACTGCCTTATCCAGGTGCAATCTATTTTTCTTCTGAAGCAAAAACAAATATAACCTTGTACTTATTATATATGTCTTTAGTAATCAATTTAGCTATTTAGTTTACCACGTTCAAATAATCATAGGTAAACTAAAATATATAATATATAATACATATTATTAATAAATTGATGTTATACAATAAAAAATATGAGTACATAAAAATAATTCAAACTCGTCTTACACGTCACAATGGTGATCATTTTTATTTCTAATATTCAGTATGAATAAAACTACTACTATTCACAAACAAATTTAATCATATATTTATGCCTGATACAGTCAACGTAGTAATTAAAGTTATCACTAATCGGTAAAGTAAATAAAATCGTTATTTTACGTGATAATGGAAGTAAATTATCACGTAAAATAACAATTTTATTTACTTCACTTATCTCGAGTACATTAGGTAGCTATACTATTAGCTATACTAATTTTTGCATTAACTCTGATATATAACGTTTATTGTATGAGAATCACATTATTTATATACACGAATAAATAAGTGCTAACAGGACAGCACAGAAAATCGATATTCGTGTATTCGGCTAGCATCTAAATATTTCACAGAAGTTTACTGAAACAAGATACGTCAAGTACCTTTACATTTAATGTTATATAAGTTATATGTTTATATGTGGGCATAAATAAATAAGATAAGAAAAGATAAAAAAAGATAAAGATAAGATACCTTTCTGGGCGGCGGTGTGGGCTCGTCTCGATGGTGAGCGCCGTTGTGCAGCGCGCTGCCGGGCGGCGGCGTGGGCGGCGGCTGCTGCGGCCGGTGCTTCACCACGCCACCTGCAACTATGTCTGTTTGAATTCAAATTCAAGTTACCGCTAGTACGACTAGGTTGCAGTATGACTGATAGACCTGACGTTAGGCGACTATCATAACCTATCATGAAATATAGTTAAAGGAGTCGCATTAATCAACCATAAAATATAGTTAAAGAACTCGCATGTCAATGGACCAATCATACTTCTTACTAATAGTATTAGTAAGAAGTTAAAGGCGAAAGTTTGTGAGGTTGTATGTATGTTTCTTACGGTTTTATGCAATATCTAAAGTTCGGATTTCGCTGAAATGTGTCCAGTAAACGTAATCGATGCGGTAAGAGCCCCGGGAAACAAACAAGTCGTAACCAATGTCTTTTCTAATTAGGGTTCCGTACCCAAAGGATAAAAATAGGATCCTATTATTAAGACGTCGTTTTCTACATATCATGCGGGATCACATGAACATGTTGTGATAGAATGGCTAGACAGTTGAATTTTTCACAGATGATGTATTTCTGTTGCCGCTATTACAACGAATACTAATCATGGAATAAAATAAATATTTATACAGACTCCCATACAACAAATGTGATTTTGTTGCCGCTTTTGCATACATGGTACAGAACCCATGGTGGGCGAGACCGACTTGAACTTTATTATATTATAAGTGGATGGACTATATATTATATATTGTATATATGTATGTATTTATATGTGTAATTATGTATTTTGTATGTATGAATTATAAATTTTTATT
>DWLI01005095.1:0-10332 GCA_018249915.1 Cecropterus dorantes dorantes
ACTCTCACAGACACTGCACTAGGTCCATAAACATCGCAAATTTTTTTCGCGGCTTGCGTTGCATTTTTACCTTTTTTATAGTAAAATTTTAAAATGTATCGAATTTCTTCATTAGTTTCACTCATCTTGACAGTACGAAAAACAAATGAAAATCACACATTTTCCTTATTTGAATTTGGAATTATATTCTTTAAAATTTTAACTTTCAATGATACCAAAACCAGCCAGATACAAATACTGTAGCCAAAGAGATTTTATTACAAGTTCATGCATACTATAATGCGAAAAGACTTTTTCCCCAACCTATTATATAGTATAGATGTTTAATCCTCGTCAAAACTTTAAATCTGCATCTCTTTATCAGCTGTGGAATATTATAATTTTATTATTACATAGTTAGGAGCAATTACTATTTAATACCTAATTTTCTGCTTTCAACCCTCATTCCGTCCTCTTCGAGGAGAAATTTTAAAAATGTTCTTTTTGCGCTTATTCACATTATTTATGGACCTTTTGTGCAAAATAGGATGCTTCTAGACCCACCGGTTTAGCGTTGTTTGACAGTCAGACATTTAATAAGGAAGGGTTCTAAGTGGATGATACAATGTCTCACCCTTAAGTGCATGGGACTTAGCAACAACCTTGACCGGTTGTCAATCTCGCTCCACAAATAGTTTTTTTATTAGCTCCATTCATACGTGGATATTCTTTTTATCGATATTAACGGTCAACCTGAATGTTAATATTAATGTAATATAATATCATATCATTACAATTTGATTCAGTAAGCCTATGAGGCTTATCTAAGTTAATAGTTTATCTAAGTTTTTTAGTAAAATTCACACACTCACACACACATTATTCATTTTTACATACGTGGGTTTCTTCAAGATGTTTTCTTGTATAATTATTTGTAGTATATTTTTTATTATTTTAATTATTTCTACGTGCGATGGGACGCAAATATTATAAGTAGTAGAATGTCCAGTGTCTAGTAATCCTACGAATAACAGCAAGTATTCGGTATTCGGCCTGTTCAGCCACTTTTACATTTACGAAATCATGAAAAACTTCGGTATTCGGCATTATTCGGTGGCATCTCCATGCATTACAATCACAGTACAGTTACGTTGCAGATAATGTGTTATATTATGAGTACATACGAGTATACGACCCTACCACGTAAATTTCCGTGAAAATTAACCCTCGCGCTATGCAAAGTTCGTTGTTGTTGCAGCCCTAAGTGCAAACGGCTCTTAGCAACAACCTTGGCTGGTTCCATTGAACCTCGCTCGCAACATCAGTATGTATAGCGTTAGCAAGACCTTTGTACTACTGAATCCTGGACTTGAGAATTTACAACCTATGCGTTTGATAGACTTCTATTAAGTGATTTGAACTAATATCATCGTGGAATTAATCCATTTTAACATGTAACGTGATAACATAATTATGCAGTTATCGAATTTCTTAATTTGGTCTAAATATCGGCAATGCGAAAACCGCATATAGTAAGTTTAACATAGCAGTTGTTTTCAGTTTGATTTAAAAACGGTTATGTAGCCGTTATTTGGTATCGATATGAGAAACTATTTTCTTATATAGATATCAGACGCGAAATTTGCTAACAATGCCAATAATCTAATTCGTTCGTCACATACATATTCATCTTCATTAGTTTCGTCTGTTTCTCACCTCAGGAGTGTTGAATGTCTAACAAAGATGTAACGAACATGATTGAGAACGGTTTTAGCTTTGCCTTTCATAATTTGATTTCATACGTTTGTACGGTTTTGTTATAACGATTGACTATGTCTTGTTATATCGATATGGTATGATATATGAATGAAAACGGTTTAGTTATGGTATGGTACATCGCTGTGGTGCCTACTGCCACACGTATGGCCAAAAAGTGCAGTATTGTCTATATGGACTTTGTATTTGCGTTATGTTAAAAGGTGTAATTTTTTTATACTATTGAGGTAGCAGACAAGTATGCAGTCCACAAGATGGTATACCATCAGCGCTGCACTATCACTAGCACCTCAATCAACTTCATATAGAGGAGTTTGGGTGAAAAAGTTTGGTTTAATCTGAAGCTAATTTCAGGCGCGTTACCTTTCCCGAGGATTACGATTCTTCCACTGAAAAGCAAAAAATGCGTTTCGATCAAAATAAGTGCAGTTGTGGTGCCCCCCTGAACGTTCTTCCTCAAACAGTACCAAACGTTATACTTCGGAAATAAATTAATTCAAATTTCAGTGAATTTCTTGCGATGATGGATTCTTCCGAAGAAGTTTACAGGTACTTTTATAGTGACAGGAGGGAAGGTATGCGAAGGTAATATAAATGTCTATTACAAAGCGGTCAATATATGATACGTCCTGAATTCAGAGTTCTATTCCCGGGTAGACATATATATAAATGATGATTTCACATTTCAGTTCTGTCTGCATATTCGTCATACTGTGTGACCATAGATAGCATCCACGATACAGAAAAAAAAACTAGTGAAGATGAGTAAATAAATCGTAATTTACTTATTTGCTATCTAAATTAATTAATAAAAACATATTATAAATTAATATTAAAGGAAATTACATAATCATATTTGCGCAATTTGATTATAACCTCTCTATTATAACCGTAACCCTATCCAGAAACAAACCGTTATCTACGGTCAAATCAACTATTCATATAATCAATTCAAGTATACATGAAATTCGTAGAGCTTATTATGCAATAGAATATACAGCGCCGGAATAATACTCTACATTTTGTAGAGTCGCGGGTGCAAGTGTATAGAACGGAGATTATGAAACTAGGATCGCATGCAAATACGTTGACACGCTCCGCCGAGACCTAATTCAGAGACATTGGACCCACAAATAGGGTGACTGACCTGTAGAGTTTAGAATTCTGCAATTACGTAAAAAGCGGTGACTGGTATGTATTTTTAAAAGACGCTTTCTACACAACGACGAATTTACAAACACCCAAACAAAAATCTAAATTTATCACTTAGATATCTGTGTGAGAATCGAACCCAGAACTCTCAATTCTATATGCATGCAATTCAATAAGGAGATTTCTCCGCCACGCGGGTAATCTTTCCAATTATAACAATTTTAATAAAACTCTTTCCAATACACGCACGCGCGTTTTCTACGCTCATAACCCTGCACTAGGATTTTCTCCTGTATCGCGGGTGCCATGGACATACAAAGACGAATACACAAACACCCAGACCCAGAACAGAAAATCTAAAATCATCATTCAGATGTCTGTCTGTTCGGGAATCGAACCCGGAACCCACAGCGTGTCAGACCGGTATGGCGACCGCTTCGCCACGCGGGTCGTCGTTTGACGTTGTCATTCAGTTATAATCGGCACAGTGTGTCTTAAAATTAATTTGCTCAATAATGTGGGATTTGTTTTATTTGTTTAATGCTCCATGGCTGGTAACGATCGTCTCTATGTCGTATTGACTCATTATCTTTGTTCTCACTTTGGAGCATTCTAAAAGCTTGTGCGTGTATATTGGTAGACTTTAACATCTTTTTTTTTAAACATGCAGTCCCAGGAGTGTTTGGATGTGGTCCATTAAACTTGAAAGTTTTATATAATCTCAATGGATGGATGGATGTGAAGCTGGTACTACTTCAGGCCATATTTTTGTATCATTGAAGTAATAGCTTGCTTGCTTGCTTTTTACATAGTGTTTGTTCCCTTAGTACGAGTTTGTTACGTTTCTTGAAAACGATTATATTTTTTCGTTTTCGGCCATACTTTGCAATAAGCTAAAACGTAAACAAAGATTGTTTTGAGGAAACGTAATAAACTCGAACTAAGAGCACTATTATTTATAATTAACTTTTCGGGAAGATTGATGATTATTTCTGAATACAAATTAGAAGAATTAGACGCATGTTTAGGATTAAAACGTAACAGCGTGGGAGAATAATTTACAAGGCATGCATTGAGGTATCACTGCCCCTATTTGATGTTACATCACAATGGAACGCGAGTTCAAGGTTGCCCTTAGAACCATTTGTATTTGAACTTCGATACTTTTAGTTTGTTACAAATTATAAACATTGTTATATTCTACTACATTACTAGTTATGCTCAAATTCTAAAACTTATCGGTTTAAATTTCAAGAAAACTCGTTACAAATGTCGTAAAAATAACCTTTCTATTGCAAGTTATTTTTATATTATTCGTTATTTGTCTGTCTTCTATCTGTGATCATTGGACATAGGTTTACTCTCAGATTTAGAAGGATTTAAGCTAGAGGGCACTTTACGTCTAGCACTTTCGAAAACTATTTTATAGAACTCTATAGCATTGCCTTACATCATGTGTTGTGAAAAAATGACAAATGTTAAACGCGCATTCTAACGCAACGCAATGTACTCGTATATTAAAACTCAGAGATTTGAGCTTGTTATTCGAACACATCCTGTGTCAGAGATGTATTTCAAATCCAGTCGTGTCTGAATTTCAAACCAATAAGCTATCACAGATTTTTACTGTTACCTCTTCGCTGTATAATATTAAATAATAGGATAAATGTCAGTGTATTGTACTAAAACGTTGAACCCGCAAATGAGGGTGAGCGACCCGACGTGGGCGACCGTAGATTTTTGCGATTACGTAAAAAGCGCTTGAAATGCATTATGTCAGTGGTTTTATTGCTTCGGATTACAATTTTAAATCAGTTATTGAAAAATGTACGCTTATTGCAACCCAAATGTATTGAAACAAGCATTCATAAAACGGCATATCGTGAGTGCCCGTTAAATATTAAAATGTATCAATTCCGCGATAATGTTACTTTAAAATTATTGAGACATATGCTTTGACGGCATAAAAAACTTAACTGCAGAAACTAAGGCAGCATGCAGTTCACTTAATAGTAAGTGATAACTGTCGCTCATGGACATCTGTAAGCAACTTCATATAGAACTGGGATTCTATTTGACATCTCGAACACTAAGGCAACCTTTATATGAAAGCCGGTAACCACACTCCCTTACCGAAACGCAAGAACTGTTTCACGCTAGATATAGGTGTGGCGGTGGTACATCCCCAGTCAGATACTCATTCTTTCATGCAGCATAACTTGCAGTTTGTAATTTTATACCACGTGATTACAGTCGCATAGAGCGCTCCTATTTTGCTCTCTTTCTTTGAAAAACTACGTTGATTCCTAAACACAAATTATACTTAGCAAGATGCGAGAACTCTTACGAATTAATAGAATATATACATAGAGGTAAAAGATAAAATCTATTTTTATACGTTATAATCCCAGGCTACATTATTTTACAGCAACAAAAATGTAAAATGCACGTTCTACTAAGACCTAATTCCAAGCAAAACATTGAATCTACGAGGGGTGAGCGACCTGCCGCCCGACGGCTGCCAAGCTGAATATTTAACAAAATTACGTTATATTACGTAAAACTGAAGTTTAGTCCACAACTCTTGAACATAAGTCTTCAGATTATCGTTTCTATAAAGGTTAAAAGGAAGATAAAGTTATTTTGACGGCGTCTGGTTATAAACAAGTTACAAATATAAATAAAGAGAATGGTCTTAGAAAAAAAACGTTTCAAGTTGACGAATGCAGTTTTTTTATAAAACTTATGTTAATAGATATGCGGTCATTTATTAAACAGTTATATTTGATTAAAAGTCAGAGGAGGTAATTTTTTTAATGATAAAGGAACTTGGATTAAGTTTTACACTAACCATTCTCGATATTCAAGAAATATTTGCTTTCTAACTTATGCTAAACTCAAAATGTAACATAACGCACAACTGAAATTTTCTGACGACTGAAAAATACGAGTTTTTTCCGTCAGTCTATGTTGTATTTTCTAAGGTAATATGAGTGCAAACGAATATTGAAGTCAGTACAATTTATTTGAAATAAATCTATCCTCAGATTGGATTCCAATTGGATTATGATATTTTTTTAAATTAAAGTACCAAATGATTGTAAGTGGTCATTGTTATCCATGGACATCTGTAACCCACACCGCATAGAACAGAGCTTCTACTTGAAGTCAGTCACAGATGCGTTGCCACTCAGACGACTAAGATGGTCGCCTTGTATAAAAGCCTGCCGGCGTCCACAGATACGAGTATGTTCTTGGTATTCAGTTGAAATTACCCGTATAATTAGATCGGCCTTGTAACTGAGTTATATATTCTCCTTCGCCGTAATCTGTAGCGCATTAGTTATGATATTTTTTAAAGCTAAGTTATTTATGGAAGACATAATAATTTAAGTGGTTTATGCTATAAAAATTCGATTAACTATTAATCTAGATGATTATTACCTAAGTTATTAAGTGCCATTGCACTAATGCATCAATAGCGGCTAGTAACTATTTTCAATCGCATTTATTTTAATAGAATGTCGGCCATAGCAATAAAATAACAATCGCTCAGACTTAAACGGCCATAAAATCAATTTATGCTAATACTTTCAACTGCGGCGGCCATTTTGAATCTGTGTTGAATATAAATGTACTTGTCAATAGTGTAATTATACTTTTTTTTGCATAACATACACATGTTACTGACGGTAAGGTTCAAGGTTAGTGTGTTTAACATTCACAGATTATAAAGTGGTACCAGAATAGTAATATTTATGCTATTCTTTACGTGATTATTTATAGTAATTACATCGAATGAATTCTTAAAGAGCCAGTTTTTTCTTCCTTCTTTCTTTCTCTTGAAAGAAAACCGTATCTCAAGGATAGACAACATTGTTTACTTTAGTAGTTACTAATTAATCCCATTCATTCTAAATTTTAATAATTCTAACGAACATAGCATTTGATTACCTAAACAAGTAGGACGGTACACAATTTGCAATTTTTATTTAAAGTAATAAAATGTTTATTAAATTACGTTTTATTTCAGACTCAATAAAATTTTAATAAGGTTTCTGTCCGTTTCATTTGTGATTCGTTCTTTTTTTGCGTAAGCAGCAATGACGGATCCATCATTTTTAATTCGTGCTCAGAGGAACGGTATTTCGTTATTAGAAAACAGAAGTAAAAAAAAAACGTGACGAATAGATAACCTCTCTTCCGAAGGAAGTCGGTTAAAAACAGAAGTTGCATTATACCGTTAAAAACAACATAAAAAAAACGTTCTCCTTTTTAATGAAACGATTTCTAAATATTTTACAACATAACATTTAGACTAGTAAAACATAAACTTGATAATCAATTTGATCGTTTTCAATTAGTTAATTTTAATAAGAGAGGTAATATAATGAAATAAAATTAAAATGGTCAGTTTAGCACCGAGTGACAGGAATAACGTGACATAACGATCTCGTGTAATAAGGAAGGGAGCGTTGAATGATGGTATCGTAAAATGCATTTAGTTTTGGTGTCCGACTGGTCTGCGAGCCTCGAGGCGTGTGGTTTCGGTTAAGGGTGAGCGACCACTGGAAGAGATAAGCGACAGAAAAGTAAAGCGACATTTTTCGATCTTCAGGATTATAACGATATGTTGTTTTATGAATTTGTAGTTTATTGATATCTGCAATGTCATAGATGTATAAACAAGTATAAATATAATTTAAAAACTGTTTTATATTTGATTCGACATATTGTTTTTATATACTTACAATTTTTATATTAAATTATTTGTAATATTATTAAATTTATATTCTATCATCTTTAAATTAATAAATAATTTCATTAAAAAATAATTGAGAATTCTCTTTGAAAATGGTATACAATAAATTCTGCGTTACATAATTTTGCTTATTACCTTTTGACCTCATAAGTATGAGGTCAAATACATATTACAAGCTATAGCACGGCTTTTTTAATAAAAAAAATTGTTAATGTAACCACCGTAAAAGATAGTATTAAATTTTATTTTAATTAATAACTGTAATTCTCTTAGTGTGTAAGTGTTGTGAAAAATTAAAAGCCATTATATAAAAGGATAACAGAACAAAAATATTACTAACTAATATATAAAATCATGATATTTCTATGATAAGGAAGTGAACGTAAAGATATAAAATCGTAAAAATCTCGGTTTAATTTATTTTTACGGTTCGTAGCAGTCCAATCGGTCTACGACCGCAGCAGCGTGTGGTTTGGGCAGCGGTTCATTGTTCATGCTAGCGATGGAAGATAATCGGTTTTTATTGGAAATAAACGTATAAAATTTTTAACATTTCCGGCAAATATTGTTTTTATATTTAACTGAATATAAATTAAAAGTAGACATTAAAAGATAATCTATTATCGCAATTAGTTTCAATTAGGTGCGAACCACTATTCGAGTCGATAATAGCTTTTAAGAGGTGAAATTACGTTCAAATAGTAAACGGTCAGAAAATTAAAAGATATTTTTTTCTTGACTAAAGTGGTGAATTAATGTCATATTAAATTGATGATCACATGGTGAAAAAAGAAATAAGTATGCCCTAGAAATTATCATTTTTCATAAACCTATTGCTACTTAATAATATTTATCCCTTTCAATTACTTTTCTATATTTAATTAGTTAATTAAATACTACTCGTATTTAAATTTGTACCTATCCCTTGGCATCCGTAAAATCACGAACGTAGGTACTTAATGGGTAATTAATATACTTAAAAGGTTTTCATTATCCACCAAAGATATTTCCAATTTAAATGTGACATGTGACCCGAATGTCTATATGTAGTATAGATGTCTGTCCAAATGGCCTGTGACCGCAACTCAGCGTGCGGTTAGGACAGGACGTCCATTGTTCGTGCTAAAAATTACGTAAGGGATAATTGCCCTAAAGGTGCCACTTACCCAAAAAGTTATATAAATTTATGTGATGTACAGACGATTTCACAACGTTAAAATGTACATTTATCGTACATTCGGAAAAAAATGTGACACTCGATTTGGGAAAATAATAACTTATTCTAAAATTTCGCAATGATAAAAATGCAATTCTCTTATGTTTATACAAAAAATATTATTGATAACTGCCACCGTATACACATCAAAATTTGTCGTTTTTTTATTTAATTAATTATTGTCGTTTAGTGTAGTATAATGATAGCTGAATTTCATTTAAACCGATTTATTAATTAAATAATTTCATATTTTCGTTATTTTCATTGAAATAAACTAATATATAATAGAATCCAAACCGGTATTATTTATTTCCTCTTAAACAATATTTCTTACTGCTTATCTCCGCAGGTAACAATCTTTTGGGCAAGAATTAAATGGCGCTTTTTTCCTTTGAATACTACTTAATTCTAAAGTTTATGTTTTGTTTGTGATTTTAAACTAATATTATCGCGGAATTGATACTTACTAAAACGGTAAATTTCGACGATCCATGGAATTAGGTCGAAATATTGCCAAAAAAGGAAACCGTACATACTAATTACCGTAACATAAAAAGTTAATGTAACTTTATTCGTCTGTTGATAGTTCAGTGGGTATAGCATAGCTCTAACTGGATTACAGTGTTAACGCTGCGGTGGCGGCACGCTGTTTTACGAGCGGCGGACATCTCTGCGCTACGCAATGGAGTTCGGGACTGTGATTTATTATCTGTGGCTAGCGGCTGTCTAGCAGATCGGTGAGTGCATTCACCTTTGCGGCTCAACTTTACCTAGTCATAAACCTTTAGCATATAACTAGATAGCTAGAATGTGTGCCGAGTTACGTAATTTGTTTAGCTTAGTAATACACAAAGGGGTATGTATCGACCCCCAGGAAGTCATTATCTAGGAATTGAGTTAAAAATTAGTCAACACATTGAAAGTTATTATTTTATTAATAACTAGGTGTACTACGTTTCATCCGCTGCTAATTAAGAAAACGAAACAAATAAACATAGCGTGATGTTATATAGCCGTCCTCGATAAATTGACTACTCAATACAAAAATATTTTTTAAATTCGAACCAGTAGTTAATGAGATTAGCTCGATCAACCAAACAAACTCTACTACTTTATAATATAATTTATAGATATAGATTTTAATCAATTTGAAAAATTTGCAAAATAGCTTAGTAAGAGTCCAAAGGGTCGATCCAAAACTAAAAAAATGGCAAAGTGGTCTACATTATACATATGTTTGGGGTTCTGTGTATATGTAGTTGATGGAATGATTTCTGAGGTTTTAGATTAGAACCCTTTGTGGTTCGAGTGAAGTTGCAAAGAAACCAGAAGTAGGTTTTTTATAGCGGTTTAATTGATTCTGTGTTTTGAAGGGCAATAGATAGAAAGATAGAAAGATCATTTATAAGAGACGTTCCTACTCAATTCTCAAGGGTAGGAAGGATCT
>DWLI01005096.1:0-10332 GCA_018249915.1 Cecropterus dorantes dorantes
AAAATTTTTTTTGTTTTTTAAGAAAAACCTATTTTATTTTTAAATTATTAAAACACACACTTTGTACAGTTAAAAAAGTTTTTTTTTTTTTAAAAAAAAAAAACATTTTTTTTTTATTTTTTGTTTTTTTTAAAAAAAAAATTTTTTAGTTTAAGTTTTTTTTTTTTTTTGAACCGCCATAAAAATACGTTTCTACTGTTTTTGTTTGTCAATTACTTAACGTTCAGTTTTAGTACTGTATCTTACGAAAGAGAAATTGTAGAAATACTTAAGGGTAAACCCTTTTAAGAATCGAATCCGGAAGCACTACCATAATTTATACAAAGCAATAGTGTTTGAAGAGTTATTTATAGGAAGGCTTTCTTTACCACGAGACATCCTAATTTACGCAGCTAACACGAGCGGCAGTTCATTACAATGACCGCTTATAGCTGACTACAGTTAGTGAATACTGGATACCTGACTACAATTGACAGATGATGACGGTGGCAGACCATCGACAACAGAAATCGACAAGAACTGTTGGTTCTATATTTGATCACTATCACTTTTGTGTTACCCTTGGTCTTAGTCTCATTTGTAGACACGTATTTGAGACAGACCTCAGATAGAACTCAAATCTTTTTGACGTCGTCTTTAAAAAACGGTACCAGCGAGAAATATAAAACAAGGCTATCGTTGGAAAGAGGGGTTATGGGCCACACACAGGCACCCCAATGTCCGGCGCCGAGCAAGTAAGCCGGTTTCGGGACTATCTTAAAGATGCGAAGGCGAGCTCAGAAAACGACGCTGATTCCACGAATATACGTCAATTCGATTTTTTTTCAACCTTTAACACTAAAAGCGACTTGCTGATATAGACGTTTTATGTTAAAAGTCTTAAAACTAACGGCCGTGTGTAACAACATAACCCAGTTTTTTTGGACTTATAGAAATCCATGAGAGTCAGCGATCAGTTACAATATCAGAGACTGAAAACTTTTTGTTACATCAATAAAAATAAATCGTTCCTCGCTTATAGTTTACAGGTCGACAATGCAACAGCGTAAAGTACCTTAAATCATTAGGAGGCTTTGCTTAATTTATACGTCCTATTTTATGGCAGCCACAACCAGGTTTGTAGCAAAAATCCAGCGTATAAGACAGAAAAGTGTGTCAAGTATTAAAATGTCTAAAATAAACCGTGGCCACAAGAAATTATCTTTATGAAAGGTGTTGGAAGCAAATTTCTTAGTATAACTGAAACATCATACATGTATGGTTTTAATTTATATAATAATTAGAAGTGTATTATATGATCGGGTTGATGTCTGTTCCTTGTGTGTCCGTCATATTTAAGTGGTAGAACTCTTTGTGGTTCGAATCTGGAAGCACCGCCGCCACACTTATTTCTGCCTTATAACAGCAGTGTTATTCCCTGCTGTGTTCTGGTCTGAAGATTGTGGTAAGGGAGACATACTGTTCCGAGGCATTCTATCTTAGTCCTCAGGGGTAACGACGCATCAGTGACGAACCTTAGATGAGACTTTGATCTTACCTAGGGTTGATTACAGATGTCCATGGGCTGCAGTAGCCACTTGCCATCAGGTGGGCTGCATGCTCGTTTGCTACTTCCATACTAAAAAAAAAATATAGAAATTGTAGATGTATAGAAATTAATATATAAAAAATAAATAGAAAATGTTGACTTCTTGTACTTACTATCAAACTAAAAAGCATCATTATTTGATCTTGATCAGATATCGTGATAAATTTCCCTTTCTCCCGATTCCTACCATCAGTTTCACTTACAACTTAGTGAAAGTTGGCAGCAGCCCAGGTCTTGCGATATCTTAATCATTTTCTGGCCATCACATAAAGCTCAGTATGTAGTATTTTAAATTCCCAAGGAACAGCGTTTGGAGCTGTTTGGAGCGGCGCCAGTTCACTCCACTCTTAGTCTTTTTAATGTTCTGTAACGAACAAAGACTTGACTTATAAAGAGGAGATTTGGTACCATTGAAATATATAGTCTGGGTGCGCCGTTAAGAAGTAACAAGTACTTGGTATCTACAAAGTTTAAAGAGGCGATTACACGTTTAAATAGTTTTTCTTACCCTTATTAAGGTGAATCGTATAGATATTTGGAAGGAATATCAGTTTATTGTTTATTTTTAGTATGAGACTTTATTGCTTTCAGAATACTTACAATATAAAGTAAAAGTAACTTCTGTTGATTGCGTCAATTTGAATAATTAATTATTGTTGCTATTTAAAAAAAAAAATATTGTTGCTATTTTTTAACTTTTATGTGCAAAAATTTCAAAATAAATAGGAACTTGAAATTAACTTTAGTATTTTAGTCTATATTTTATCAGCAAAGTTTATTGTGCTATAAAGAATGTTTTTAATCTGTATGTTTCATTGTGTTATTCATATATCACGGTAAAAAATTTATATACGATTTGAAATATTTTTATACTTTAATATTTTTAGTCCTTAATGTGATGTTACTAAAAATCGTAATTTCGTCATAGTGCTGTACATAGGTCACATACGTCTACTATTTCTACCAAATTGTCTATCTTTTATATGATAACTACATTTGCAACTACAAAATAAAAAAAAATAAAAAAAACATTAATAATTTTTCAGGACTAAGTAAGATTACGTCTGAAGCACTCACCGTTTATTTTAAAACCCTTGATTCATCTGACATTTTATCCAATATTTTCTATATCGTTAATATTTCACTGAAAGCAAACCACAAAAAATCTCTCAACGAAATTAATGTTAACAAGCTATTGATACATTTTCCTTGAGGTCTAAGTAACTGACCTCTTCATACAGTATTAGCTATACAAATCCTTCTCAAAACAGATCCATTATTGGCTTACTTAACATTATTAATTCTGCGACCCTTTATCAATGGTCCTTTGACGTTAAGGGCATTAAAAATACGAGTATTGGTCAAAAAATCCTTATGAAAGTATCCGATGATTAAATTGATAACGGGGCTTTTGTAAGAAAGATCGGGCCAAACAAGTCTTATCTAACAAAACCGTTTCGGGTGCCCTACGAAGGCTTAGAAGTGAACCCTTTCAGAGAGAAGAGAGATCAATGTTAAAACGATGTAGGACCGGGAATAAGCTAAAGCGATTATATATTAAATGAAAAATAAGCGTCGTTCAGAAGAAGATACATGTATGTTTTTAGTTAATGAGGTCAAATATAAACATGCTACGTCCGAAAATTTCATTACACATATTTATGGTAACATATTCGAAGTAAGTTGTAGTATTATTATTTCAAGTTAGTGCTGCTGTCAATCTATATGCTATATACAAAACTGAAATAGATTTCAATGAATCCATTCACATGTTATTTAGATACGGTACTACGACTGAAATCTTCCCAACTATACGAGTATACCTAATTAATGTAATTTCCTTGCAATCTTGCCTATACAAGCACATAAAAGGGACAGACAAGCTTTTTTTTATAGTATGGAAGTAGCAAACGAGCGTGCAGCCCACCTGATGGTAAGTGGCTAATGTCGCCCATGGACATCCGTAATCGTTAAGGTAAAGGTAAGATCAAAGGGTCACCTAACGTACAGTTACAGATGCACTGCTACCCCTGAGGACTAAGATGGAACGCCTCGGCAAAGTACGTCTCCGATACCACACCCTTGATTCCAGAACACAACAGCACATATATAACATGGCTGTTATAAGGTGTAGTTGGTGGTTCCAGAGTCAAACCACAAAGTGTACTGCCACCTTCAAAATGTAAACCACATTTGTTACTACCGAAAGGGGCCAGTAGAACAATTATGTGTTAATCATTTATTCCTTCCTATTCGCTTTGTTCTTACATCTTATTCCTCAAGCACGAGCTATCAGATACGGCTGGGCTTCGCAAATAAAATCCTAACAAAGTGAAAAGCTGACGCCGGCTCGGTCGCGGACGGTTCCGTCGAACTTTTAATGTCGTGCGGTTTACAATTCGCGAACGTTCCCACACTTGATTTATAAGTTTGATTTATTGTACCGCCGTAAGCGCTTTTGTTTGTGATATACGGTATCCGAACACACGGAACTGTTAGGCGATGTTGTGTATCGTAAAATATACAAACTCGTTAAAACGGTGTCGAATGTCACATATATATCTTTGTGGCGTTTTTCAGCGGTTCACCCAATGTGCTCCAATATGACAAATGGGTTGCCAGCGAATTATGTGAAACATTGCCAGCTTGGGTTAGTTGAAGTATATTTTTGGTAATAAATCGCTTTGTTATTTCTGCTGAAATATTGTGTACATTTCATACAGTAGAAACGAATACTTGATATAACGTTTTTTAAATACGACTTTATTTACTTCTTGGTATTAAATAAACATATTCTGATTTTAATTAATTTAAAGACTATGCGAGTTTTACAAATAGTCATGGATTTTGCAATGTTTGGAATCTGCCTAAGATACAGAATTCCCTACGCCACTATTCGCATTATTGCACTAAAATAAAGATGAACAAGACATCGAAGCCGCCTAGTGGTAAAAAGATGGCTGTTTAATGTAAATAACTATACATATAGGGACCATATCACGCGAGTGACGGAAAGAGACTGGATGAGGCAAACGAGGGCTGAGATAAAGTGGTAAAAAGGTCTACATCTAAAAGTGGTCGACCACAGGCTGAAGAAGAGGATTCAAAGAGTTATTTTTTAATAAATTTATCGAACTTTTAATTAATTCTACTTTATTTTGGAGTAGGAGTTTCATTTGAAGCTTCTATTCTAGAACGAAACACCTTGCGTAATAGTAGTAGATTGTTGACGTTTTAAAGGTTAGATATTTAGTGAAGGATGTACTTTGAACTGAATATTTTGATATGATTTTAATTAAAAGAATAAATTATTAATATTTTAAATATAAGCAATTTATTGTAATGAAAGATTCGTGATGTGAAGAAATAAACATAAAATAAAAACAAGAATAATAGTATTTATAAAAATAACTACTATTTAGAGGAGATAAATTGCAGGCAATCGTATGGTCCATTCACAAAAGTTTTATTTCATCTCTAAAATATTTCAGTTCCTTTATTGTCAGCGATAGACACACCGGGCGGAGCGTTTAAATACCCATTATTCACGGAATATGTATTTCAGAATAGTGTCAGGACATAAAAATTTTATGCGTCATAAAACTCAACTCAATATTGACTGCGGGCGATCGACTGCGGACTTGAAGCGCGATTTATTGACGGCGTACAACGCTGCTGCTGACAATAAAAGCTTTGGCGATGCATTTTTCGTTCATAAAACATCTATGCAATTGGTTTCCGCGGTGCTAGCACATTCACGTGTACTGAAAATAAATATTTGGCAAACACGACACAAAAACGAATCGGGTGTTCGTATCTTTTTGTTTGAATCGTCGTGGTGGTTATTTGTTCAACGTCATTTGACAAAGAAATGTGAATAGAGGTGTAAATGAAAAATAAATGAAGGTTAACATTATTATCGGTATTTTATGGACAAAAACATTATTTATTAAATATCATGAATGCCTAGCTACAATCTAGAAATAACATATGTTTTATATTCGGTTTACATAAATTGTATTTGGGTCCCGGGGTCAAGATTCTAAATATTCTAATTAGTAAACACATCAAAAATCGTTTAAAATTATATTATGGAAGTCGCAAACGAGCATACATGATAATATGAACCAATGGTAAATGCCTCTGACAATGCCTAGATATCTGACAGAATCATACAGAACAGATGTTCTATCTGAAGTCTGTCACATATGCGTCGCTTCTTTACAAGGTAGCAGATCGTATATGGTTCGACTGGGGAGGTACCTCGTCCGGCAGACGTGGCAAACTGTATGAATTTGGCTGTTGGTTTCCGCAATGGGTCTTTGCTTCTGCCTATTTACTTTATTTAGTCTTTTAATCACCTTTGATGAGGTCCACGGGAAGAAGTAGGAAAAATGAAATGAAGAATAAGCCTATCCAGCTATCTAATGTATTCAAACCCTTTTTGTATTGAACCTTGACAAAAATATCTATACTAAATTATAAGAATTAAATTCATAGTTGATACATCTTACGTGTTCCAATAATATTTATTTTTAAAGTCACGTAAAATTTCACTTGATTATCTTGTAGCACATGTTCTCATTCAATACGAAGGTCAAACTGAATCATGGTTTATCTATAGTATTGGCAAAACCATCCATTTACGATAAGATCCTACTAACAAGGCATCATTGATCTACAAACAGTTTCCTGGCACAGCGGAACTATTTACCTGTATAATCCCTTTACCTCATGTTTACTTCTTCTCAATGCCAAGCTCCTCTGCAAACAAATCATAATCAGGAACGCGGGAACATGTAATTACGCTGCAATCAATTTCCAATTACAAACCCAATATCCCCGGCTCTATATTCACAAGCTATAAATGGAATTCAATATTGAGCGCCATATTCAATTAGCTATGAAAACTTAGACTAATACCGAATTAATTTGGCGAGCGTTTCTTTCCTCCTTAATTAGTTTCTGCCGAGAATCGTTTGAGAATGGATCCGCTTCCATCAAGTATAACTAATTGTTTTGTGTCTCTTATAATTCTTCAGTTACTGTTGCATTTTCTTTTGATGGATGCGAAATATATTCACTTGTTCATACATTATAATATAGTTCTTGATCTTAGTTTATTTAGTTAATAGTGCATGGAATTGAGAATATTTAAATATAGAAGCAAGGGTCGGTAGGTTCTTAATTTAAGGGGTTCTTAATTCACTGCTTTGTATTAAACAAGGAAGAAATACATTTTATTACATTTTTTAATTTTATTTCTCTATCAATTAGAAATGCATTATTTAGTTTATCGTTACCTATCGTAATCAAAATCAAATCAATATTCTTCGCTTATTTCTAGAACATTACATTAGAAAAAACCTTTTTGATCATAATTTTTTATGACCTCACAAAGTGATTCCCTGTCGGATGTGTCACATGAACACTCAAATTTAAGTTATAGTTTAAGTTAAGTAGTTTAAGTTAAGTTTATTTTCTAGTTACTAAGCACAAATAGTCGTGACGATAGTGCCTTCCGTGTCGAACTACTGAGGGATCTGTCACCTTTGGATTTTATACAAGTATAATGAAAATATTCGGCATATGACTTCATAGTAGAAAAAAAATCTAATTACATCCTGATAACAAGACCTTATCTAAATTGGACCATTCCTTAATTTATGCTTAATAATTGGAACGTAATTAATAAGGCCTAATTAATTTGATCAAAACATTTTCTTCGTCCCTAGGCAGAGTAGTAAAAAACCAACTATTCTAAGCCGGCTCAGATAACGAAATTTTATTTTCTTTTAAAACACTCCCTTGTTTAACCTCAATTTGGCATTCATTTTATTTAAGCCTGCAAGCTTGTTGAATATGAATATAAAATCTCATGTAGATAATTATGATCCTTGAAGGTAACTTTAAAATATATAAAAAGTGAAAGTGTAAAAAATGTACAAAGTTGTAATGTAAATGTAAAAGATATTCCAAAAGTCTAACGTAAAAAATATGAACATTATATTAAAATTTTGTAATGACTTAAATTAATAACGCTAGACTTGCCCGTGCCGTGGCCAATATAAATCGAATATATTTGATTAGTAACCGGACCCGGCAGTCCTTGAGTGACTGGTGTGGTGATAATTATAACACGCATTGGGCTACATTATTATCACAAAAACTATATAAAATTCTTTCAAAACAATAAATCAGGTAATAAGAAACTTGTGTCTTTGCACCTTTACGAGTCTTAGCTAAATTATTACATCAAAATCATCGATGAATAGCTATATAACAAAAGAACATATTTAACAAGATACAAGAAAGAAATCAAGTTCACCACAAAGTCTGCCTAGCCCAGAACTGAATCTAGTAGCTTCTGTAATGAAAATCTCTAGAAAGACGTAGATAACTCTTCTTGTGGAAAGGGTCAGCTTTTCAGCCACGGACGAACGCGCCCTAATCCCGTCAGATTTAATCAGCCCTGCCCGTTTCGCCAATATGCTTCTCTATACGCGCTAAATTCTACGCCTCACAGGGTTTCCTCATCTCAAAGGTTGTATCGCCGGTTGCTTCTAAACCGTGATCCAACATATATTGAAGAGTTGGATTTGGGCCTCACAATAACCCAAAATAGACGCAGTGTTGATGAATTAACACGAAAGTGGAGTTTATGGAAATGTACTCGTATCAAGGCTGTATTTCGTATATGGAATAGGAGATATGGCAATTGGTATGATGTCTTCATATGAATTGCTATACATGATTACACATTGTTGTTGAAAGCTTATTTGTATCACGTTTAACTTAATGTGTATCGTGTTTTACTTTTGACAAAACTATATCCACAGTTATATTGCAAGGAACTATGTCGCCATTTTCACCTTCCTTCCTTCCTTATATCGGCAAGGTTAAGTATGTTTGGTTTGGTAACTCTTAAAGATAAGTAAAACATATTTACTTTCATTTGATCACATATATAAGCTTGTATATGACACAAGTCTTCCGTGACATTAAGCGCCATGACATCGTATATTACTTTCAGAACGTAAAAACATTCAAGATATATTTCGAGTGTAGCCTTATAACGAACTGGAATAAGAGCATTTTTAGCTTTGTGCTTAAGTATGAAATAACCCGGCGACAGTTTCCATCTGTATGCAAATGCATTTGTCGGCGGCGTGCGCGTGTCGCTGTATAATGCCATTATTAAACGTCCCGCCGTTTAAATTTTACCTAGTTTAGTACGGGAGAAGAGCGCACGAAATAATTTTGTTCAGTACACTTTAGGATCTCTTGATTGCATTTTGAATGGAAGAGCTCGTACTGAGTACTGGACTGATTCTTGTGACTTGGATTCAAATAGTTGTCTAAAGTTTAATCGATGGATTTACACGGGGTTATTTTTTGCCTCACAAGTCGAGTAGCTGCCCTATTTACTCAGAGTTGGCTGAAATACAATAGAGTAGTTCATTTTCTTCGAGAACATTTATTAACCGGCCGATAAGGCTGGCCGTCGTGATGTTAAAGTCGAAAGCCGTAGTTTGGCATTTGCGTTTTTGGTCACCTGCAATCTAGTTGAATTAATATTATTAAGTACGTTTAGTTTTCGCAATGAATCTGGGCCATGCGGTCGGAATAATGTAATCGACTCGTGTGAATCCTAAAATCCTAAATGTATTTTTTTTATTTTGCTTTATTATACGATTTCGACAATGACACTTCCTAAAACATTACATTATTTTATTTTAAGGAAAAATATAATTATTTTCATTTAATTGTACTTTATTCATGGATGTAACAAATCTAATTCTTCTACGGTAGTTTTGATGTTGATAGTTTTCGTTAGTGTGTGGAAACAATTCCTACACATATTATTGATTTATAACAACGGCGTGGTGCTCTTGGAATATTTTTTTGGTTTTCGAGGGGGAAAACTTCAAAAGGTATCCGTTGCTATGAGAGCGACGCCGAGTTATGAGTACGCTTACCCATTAAACCCCCGCTGTGGCTGACTACAGATTTCCAAAGGAACGCAACTCTGAGCTCATAACCCCGTCAGGCTCCGTCCAGGTGGGCGTGAAGTTCACCATATCATCTGGTGTTTACTACGGTATGCGATAACACATATCGCCGTTCTTGTGGTGGTCGGTCGCCGAGCAGTACAAACTGCCACACTTGCCGCACGCAACCAAGGAAGCGCCGTTTTAGTCGCCTCTTAGGACAGGCAGAGAAAACCGTAGCCCTATTCTGGTCCCGAGACTACAGGGTATCTACTACTCGTGGAACCTCTTATCTGTATTTTATGTTATTACATATATATGTATATGTATAAACTTATTTGTATACTCAACTACTAAAATATATATACCTAGTCGTGTGTTGCCAATATCCAATAGCTCCTTCTAGCTATCTTCTAAGAATTAATAATTGTTTTTATAGACGAAAATATTGTTTGCTATTATACGTCTGGATTCGATTCTTGTTCATCAGACTAGCACTCAGTGCTGTATGCGCCTTTAGTAACCTATTACTAACTAGCTTTGCTCCGCGGTTATTACTAACTAGCTTTGCTCCGCGGTTTCACCCAGTATTACATGAGAAATAAAACGATCCAAACAAATATAGCGTGATGTAATACAGCATATAGACTTCCTCGATAAATTGAATATTCAATACAAAAATATTTTTTAATTCGAACCAGTAGTTCCTGAGATTAGCCCGTTCAACAAAACAAACTCTGCTGCTTCATATTC
>DWLI01005097.1:0-10332 GCA_018249915.1 Cecropterus dorantes dorantes
ATGCTGCAACAAGTCGGCAGCATTCATTGCTATGCGGATGACAGTACGGGGGATGCCTTGTACACGGGCCGTGCAAATACCTCTCGGATACTCGTACAGGAAAGCAGAATCCGGCTTGTGTCTGAAATCGAGCATTCTCTGGAGCGGGTCTCGGAATGGGGTCGACTTAATCTTGTTAATTCTGATTTTTCGCCATAGCGCCATGGTTTCAAGGGACCTCACTCACCATTGACAAAAGTGTGGAGATCTGGTAGTGACGTGCAGTTTTGGGGTCATTTGGATGTTACAGCCAGGTTGGCATCTAAGAAGTTGGGCGTCTTGAACAGAGCCAAGCAGTACTTCACTCCAAAACCCTGCCTCTTTCTGCTCTATAAGGATCAAGTGAGAACTCACTTGGAGTACTACTCGCACCTCTTAACTCACTGGACTCCGTACAGAAGCGAACGATTCAGATAATCGTCAACGACCGAAGGATCGCTGACTGGTAAGAACCTTTGAGCCTATGGAGGGACATAGGGTCCCTCTGCGTTTTCTACCGGCTTTATGAACTTTTTGACCTGGTGCCTAGGTCACCTTTCCTCCACCACACCACTCGCCGAAGGAGGAAGTTCGATCCACACCAACTGGACTTGTGGCAGAGAGCATTGGCGACTCCTCTGGTGTTGCAAATATTCATAGCCGACGGTAACTACTTTCCATCGGGTAGCCTGTCTTATTGTTAGGTTTAAGTATTAAAAAGAACTATATTACGTGACGATGGTTATAAAGTGGTAACGTGACATAAAAATATTTATCGTGAAAAAATATTATATTTATGATTTTTTAATAGTAGGTATAAGTAATTAATGATTTTGATTACTCAACTAATGTGGTATCTAAATGCTTATTATTATTAAAGGTTGTTTCGAAAGCAATTACTTTTTTCTATATGAAAATTATGAACAATTTTCTTATAGTGCATGAACATTTTATTATTACCCATTGTAGTCCTATTTTTATCATCATTTTTTTCATAACATCTTTTGTAATCTTTTTGGGAGTTGCAAGATTCCACGCTCACATTGCACGTCTCACGCGTAGCATTTGACGGTGCTCTAATATACATTTGTCAGTGAGAAGCTATTTTATCAATTAAGTTGCTTTTATCATATATATTGTACACTTTCAGCTCACGTATATAAAGAGGAACACTTGTTTTATAACATTAGATACTACAAAAATGCTAAGTGCAATATAAAACAAAAAAAAAACTGATTAAAAATATTTTTCCGTCAACGTTGTATGTATGTGTCAAAAAGAATTGCCACTTTAAATGCTTCGTTAGATCTTAAATAGTAAGCAATTTTTCTTACTTCTCTATCAGATACTTATTCAGTACGACCGCCAATGTTACTTGTCACAGAAAATTCACACTTAAATCTTATTCTATGTACTGTTGATTGACTTACATTTAATAGTAAAGCGATGAATATTGTCGATTTTTCACTTTTAGGTAAGTCTTTAACATATGTTGCAATATTTTTGGAATTCGATTTCATGACTCTATTGTAAAAAAAATATATTTCATCTGATAATATATGCATAATGTTATTAAACAAATCAAAATTGCTTATTACCACTAATCTTGACAAGTTTATCGTGTATATACATACTTAAACGCAAAGTCGGTTTTAAATACGGTGCAAAAGTAAGTCTATCAAAATTTACTATTTAAACGTTTTGAAATGCAGGTACTGTACAATTTCTATATGAAATATGCACAGGAGGGATACAGCCTTATATTACAACAAATAATTCTTATTTTTTTAACATGAATATATTTAATGTAATTTGATAATTTGTATACATTGACTCAGTTCTGCACCTAACTGTGTATGTTGGTTTAGTACATACACAGTGCATAGTTCAGGAGTCGGCACTCATATACCTACTTGTAAGACAATTTTGTCGACGTGAATATTTTAAATAATAGAAAAAACTATTATTTTAATAATGGATATCCAAGTCGTATAACAAACATATCCGTTGGAAGTAATTATTAAATCGCTTTCAAATAAACTGTAAAATATTTTTATTATCAACTGTTTTATTATTATTAACCTCAATATGCAACACGAATACTATAAAATGGGTTATAGTCCCGATGACAAGATAGTGTTATACTAAATGTTGACAATGTTTAAGTTAATATTTTTAATATTAGTGATTTTTCGAATATCTGAAACAGGTACTTATTGTATACATTTTTCTTTTATAATACACAAACCATTTCATTTCAGTATAAGACATGCCTTGAATTCTTGCCATAACTTCAAAATGTTGTTTACAAGGAAAGAAATACTGTGAGTTCAAACATTATTAGATTCGATTTCATGCCATATGTTATTTTTATATGCATGCTCGTTTGCTACTTCCATTAGTATGAGCATGCAATCCACCTGATAGGAAGTAGACACTACTTTGCATGGGCATATGTAATCATCTACAGATAAGATCAGTGTTATCTGACGTTACTCACAGAAACGTTGCTACCCTTGAGGACTAAATTAAAACACTTTGGATAAGTATGCCTCACTTACCACACCTCTTCAGAACACAGCACTGCTTAAAACTGCTGTTATAACGCAGAAATAGGTATAGCATTAGTACCTCCAGAGTTGAACCACAATGCAAACAGAGTGGGAGTCTAATGCGTGTGAACACAGTACATCGGCGCGGGCACGCGGAATCCGCAGCGGGACGAGCGGGCAGGCATAGCGGGGTGGTAGGACGCAAACCAGTCGCGTTTCTCGCTCGTGGCGCCATCATAATCTCTTAATTTGGTATATAACGTATTAAATTCGCCTTTTTCCTATCTACCTTTATTTAAGTCATGACAACTACTTTTGGAAAAGAAGATATTCCACTTTAAAAAAAGAGTTTTTTTTCTAAAAAAATCAGATATGATAATATTATACGCGCAATTTAGACGCTCTGCGGGCTCTGTGTTCAAGAGTAGGAATATTCGTTTTCCGCTCTTCCTGCATCCGCTGCCGCCACACGCGCCGCTCCCACTCTACACACTAACGCCTATAAATATGCGCAATTATTTTTAATTCGAGTCGCATTTAGAATCTAAATCAAGTATTTAAAGCCAAGTCCTATGTAGCTAACTTTTTGAGAGACATTATTTATGATTAACAAAATTGTATGTTATTGAATTCTTTAACAATATTATTAAATTATTTAACGGCCAAAATATGGTCAATGTTGTCATATTAGGAGCAGGATTGTTACATTATCGATTGCATCTCAAGTAAATAATATAAAATAAATAATAAAACTTTATTTCCTTTGTAATTTTAATCTAACCGATTTATTTAGTATACATCTTTTTAAAATATAAGTAATTCAATACTACAGTGATTAAACAAATATATACATATATTATGTAGATCTGTACATTCAAAATATAACCCTCCTTTTGGCGGTCGGGTAATAAATCTCTACACTTTCCTACTATGAACCACACAAATTTCTTTATGCCCAACGAATTGGGCATGGGTGTGCTAATTGATCTAGAAGTATGTAAACAAAACTAGAAAATAAGTTAAAATAATGATAATTATTGCAGACATGAAAAACAGTATATTACAGCATTTTTTTACATATTCCAGAATCATTTAGAACACACAAATAAGCTTCCTTGCACAAACATCCAGGTATACAAAATCATGTTCAAATTTATAATCCGATTCTTCTGGCTCTTGTTCCATGCAATGACTTCTCAGTTAATAGTAATTATGACAGTTCAATATAAATTAGTAATTTCTGCAATATAGTAAATGTGCTGAAGAAACCGTTTATAAATAAATAAAGCAAATTTACAAATTGTAATGATTTCAATAAATTTAATTGGCGTAATTATTAGGACACGTCACATATTATCTATTGTTGTACTTAAAATTTAAAATGTTTTTACATATCTGTTGTTCCATATCTTAAGTATGACATATTTAAAATTTGTATCAATAATATAATGTAATCATTTTATGAATGCCTGGCATGTGAGCTTGAGCTTCCCCAGAGGTATTCCTGGAGGGAAACTATGACACCCATGTCATGATTATACGTTATGACTTGGGGCTCTTCAAAAAGGGTGCGAAAAGAGCTCTCCATCACAGCCGGCGATGCATTGGCGACTCTTCAGCCTGCAAATGTCTATAGACGACGGTGGCTACTTTCCATCAGGTGGACCGTCTGCAATATCGTTAGGTTTTATTAAAAAAAATATATAACGAAAAAAAACAGCTAAAATTACATACCGTTTTTCAATTACATGTAACACTTTATTGTAATGAACTTATTCGCCTTAATTATTACTTCTAGCTTACCGATGCATGCATATTGATTATTTTTTACGTGTAACATAAATAATTAATGTAAAAAAAAAATCCAACCAAACTAACAATCAAAATACTACTAAAAACCGTTACACAGTTAATTTTAATTCCATAAGTTCATTTTTAGGAATAAGCATAAAAAAATCGTTGGTAACATTGAAACCGTTGACTGAGTTCTTTTTTAGGAATAAGTATAAAAAGTCTGTTGGTAACCACTGATGGAAAAACTGGTTTTGTATTAGATATAATGAACGACGCTACATGTAAACGCGACACACATGTTCAAATTCGTAATAATGTTCTGGTTGTAGATCACCTAAAAAAACCGATTCGTAGAATTCACACACACTAGTATATTTCACGGCGATTAGCGTAGACTTCCTCTTTCAATTGTATTTTTCCATCTATAAAGCGGTAACTTTGCGGATGGAAAAATACAAGGAGATATATTTTATTTGGGCACTTTATGCCCATCAATGTCAATACCGAATTAAAATATTATAAAATCATAAAAGTTAGCACAGTGCTAAATTTTAATATCGTTGTAGACTACATTACCGGTTAGGTAAATCTTTCTCTCTTTTATACATTAATATGCATAATTATGTGTCTACATATTCTACAAAACTATTTTAGTTTTTAATATAAGGGTATATGATGCCAACTACATTTGTTATACTGACATTATTTTTAATTAAATCACATTATATTATTTCAACTCAATGGGGTATTATTCATTTACAAAACATATAATAGTATTAATAAAGTATTATTAGGATTATACTTTATCGGGACGATACTACTACCTTACCTTACCATACCTTTTTGACAGGTGGTAGAAGCAGTATGGTTGACAAGGGGTTAACATCGCTACTTCTGAATCTACGATCTGAAGATTCATATGTAGCAGTGCAATACTCTCTGGCTTAATATTAGGTGACTATCTCAGTCCCTTTTAGTAGCAACTCCTTGACAGCTAGAAACCCGTGTTAAATAAGAATTGTTACATTTTTTTTTGTAAAATTAAACTTTTTTTTATAGTATTCAAGTAGCAAGCGATCATGCAGCCCATCTGATGGTAAGTGGCAACTGCCGCCCATGGACATCTGTAATCAACTCTAGGTAAGATCAAAGTCTCAACTAAGGTTAGCCACAGATGCGTTGCTACCCCTGAGGACTAAGATGAAATGCCTCGGAAAGTATGTCTGCCTTACCACAACCTTCAGACCAGAACACAACAGCACATAATGCTGTTCTTATTAGGCAGAAATAGGTGTGCCGGTGGTGCTTCCGGACTCGAACCACAATGAGTTCTACCACCTTAAAACTATCATCACAACTACTATAATACTTAAGTCCTATAGTACCATAACACCTAAGTCCATCTGTAACATGGCAAATACGCAATACAAGGGCCTAAGCCTTCCACAATTTAAAAGCTGACCTTCGGCTAGTCAAACAACTCCAAACGATTTCAACGAAAGTCATACGCCTGATGGTAAGTGGTCACTGCTTTTTGTATAATCTACATATAGAATTGCTAGAAACCAGAATATTTTTCTACGACCAAAAAATATTTCAATTTGATAAAATTGAGGTATTACTCGGTAGTAGCAAAGTATTAATTTTATAAGACATAAATAAGTGCTTTGTTTGTTCAGTCGATTGTGGTAGACAAGTAATATTTTTACTTATTTTTTTAAATGTAGAACATATACTTATTTAAAGCCGCGATTCCAATGTGTCAAGTATCAAATATAGGTACTATATCTTTTTACACTTTTTATCTATAGTCTAGTTAATTAACACATTTGGGCTCAATTCACTTATTAATTTTCCATTAATTTCATAAGTTGGCACAAAAAATAATTTTAAATAATATCAATAAAATTTTAAATAAATTACTTAAATCACTGATATACATTAATTATATCAAAATAAATGGCACGAGATAAGGGCAATATTAAACTTCAATATTAACGTTGTTGTAATGGTTTTTGCGTTTTTGATCAAGCTTTAAAATAATGTATTTGAAAAAATCTACTGATATAGAGTGCAAACGTTGTCACTCAATTTTCTTTGGCTGTACGTGTTTTATAAATGAAAACCTGTACTTTTGCTTTTAGATTGTTATTATTTTGTGTCTAAATCTGTTCATTAATTAGAACAGATAATACCATCCAAGTGGTCTCCGCCAGAATTGATGACGATACGGGCCCGATTTATGGCATTTTTTATTACTGTTGCCAGAACTTTCGGCGAAAGATTTCGGCATTTGTGACGGATATTTTGTTTAAGGGCTTCAAGAGTCTGAAGATTGTTGACATGGACTCGTGACTTAATTAACATCACAAAATCAAGTCTAGAAGCGTTAAATCGAGCTATCTTGCCGGCAAATGCAAATCACCGAAACCTGTAATTTTAGTGATTAGGCGACCCGGAAATGCGTTCTTGAGGCTTATTGACGAGTATTTCCTATCTATTTACTTTAGGAACGTAAAAGATGTATGCAATAAAGTGTTTTCCATTGTATTTAAATTAAATTATTAATGTAATTAATACTACTTGTTATTTTTAATTGCTCGACTATCATGTTTTAATAAAGATTAAACACATAAAGAAACATACAACAAACACAAAAGAACGCAGCATAAATATCATATAACCTACTAACTTCATATATAACATGTATTATCTATAACGAAAATTAATAAAATTTACCCGTATAACTAGCCAACTAGTCTAGTTATTATAAAGTCCATTAGGACTTTCTTATACAAAGGTCTAGGTTCATAACACAAGTCGCGCTTCGGATTGGTTATACATTAGTATATTTGTATTATTACAAACTAGGTGTGCTACGCGGTTTCACCCGCTACTAAATAAGATAAGAAAACAATCAAACAAAGAAACAAACATAGCGTGATGTTATATCGCTTTATAGTCTTCCTCAATAAATGGACTATTCAATACAAAAATATTCAAACTTTACTTTACTGCTTTATAATATTTATTACAAATTTGTCACCACTCTTTAATATTTCCTCTTGTATGTATGTAACTCGTAAGAAATGAAACAAAATAGTTCCAAAGTTTAGCATAAACCATTGACAAGACCAGATCACTGCCCAGCAGTAGAGCAATAATGACCATAGTAACTATACATTCCAAGGTGTGATTAAAAGTAGATTTTAGTTACCTACTCCAACACGATTAAAATAGATGACCATGACCGTGGGTTCAAGGTGAGACAGTAATAGTATGTAAGGCTGTGACGCAATACAGGGAGCAGTAAACTACCGCGAGAGAACACTAAACTCGTAATGTTTCTGGCATCGAATATTGCATCATATACCGGAAAAGCTACATTAACGCGAGTTTATTTTTAGTACGCTTTTTTCCGCGATTTTTGGTGTTTTTGCCCGACTGCGTCAAGAGGGTAATGTTATTCGAGAGTAGGTATGTATGTTTTACGTACGTAATAGACTTTGGCACCCAACACATCCCAAACGGTTCGACGGATTGTGACGTATGACATATCATTAGAATCGTCTCAGTTTGGAGACTAACATAGACTATACATTTTTTAAAAACGGCGCCTGGAAATACGCTCGAAAAACATTACCGTCTTTCTGACGCAGTCGGGTAAAAAGCGACTGCTCAAAACAACGAACTAAAACTAAAAGCAATCAATCGGTTCAAACAGTAGGGTTTTTTGTTTTAATATTTTTAACAATGTTACTTGTTAATATTATTCAGAGACAGCTTTCTCGTGTTAAACTACCTACCACTATTTCAGATGAATATACGAGTATCTACTACAGCGAGCTATCGACGTCATGCAATAAAAAATACAAACGACTTGTATACTTTAAGAGTAAAAAAGATAGTAATTTTTACCTAACTACATAGTCCCGAAGTCGACGCTCAACATATTTCACTAGATTAATATAGGAAAACTGTGTCCAATATGAGCGCCGACTTCAGACTAACTAACAAATTAAGATACAACCTTTGGAACACCAGATCCTATTTCTCTTTATTATGTTAAGGTTAACTAATTTATAAGTATTTGTGGCTAATCTGAATCATGCATTAACAGGAAATACAATGACGTATGTTTATATTATTCTGTTATTTATTCGTAAATAATTAATCATCTTTACAGATCAATCTTCGTTTTTCCAACCCAACGTATTTAGCTCAGCTTTAAGCCAATCCTCTGCGATATCATGTGGCAGCGCAAGCAGCAACAGTCTTAGCAGCAGTATCAGCAGTGGGAGCAGCAGCAGTAAGTTCAATATTAAAATTATTTATTTGCCAATTCCTCGAGTAAATAAAATTAAAACGTCTGTTTGTAATTTAAACTATCTGTTAGCATTGCTACATATCTATAGGTAAACTAATATATAAAAATGAGATGGCGTGTGTATGTGTGTTATTTAATCACACAAGAACTACTAATCTGATACATGAAATATTGCATGAATGTAGCTTCGTTAAGTGGTCAATCTACGGGCTACTTTTAATTTCGATATTTTTCGCTATATGAAGATGGTGTCTATTTTAGTGACGTCACTACATCCTTTTGGTTGTAGACATTCATATTTCTTTTTTAAATAAAATACTTTCGATGACATATACGAGGTTAACATTTAATTTTCTACCCGAAAGTCTTTATCACTTTTCATGTACCTCCAACGGTTAGCGAGTAAACTTATTTTTTGTCACTTAGCTAAGCATGGTTCCTTCAGAAATTATATAAGTTCTTCAGTATTTATATAAGTATATTTTCAATTAATATTTGTAATTAATACATAAAATTAATATCAATCTTATAATAATTATTTCGTGTTGTTTGACAAGCAAATTCTAAGAAAATATCTGCTACAATCGCCCATTTTTTTATTTATGGTCGAAGATATGTCATTAAATATGAAAAAAATGGGAACAATATTACTTAATACTATTATTCTCTCTCTCTTTTTGCTCTATTTCAGCTAAAATTTTTGAACTTAAAACTTTTTTTGGGCGCCTTCGGCATTTTACGAGATGGAAAAAAATAGTTAAACTCGCGACAAAGTTACCATAACCGACACCTGTGTATATAAGTATGTACATATATTGTATATGTACCTAGTTGCATATATGCATGATGGCTTTTTTTAAGTTTTCATCCGGTTCACTCCCACTCCCACCACTCCCGCAATCTCTCCTGCATTACTTTTGGTTTTTAATAATATGCATATGTTTTTGAAAGGTTCATTAGCATCGAGCATAGCTCAGGCTACATCATTTAACTGCGGAAACAACAATAACAACGGCAAGTTATCCATTTAATTATATTTTAGTAAATTGAATTTTTATAATTGAAATTTTTCATAACCCTTCATCGTACAAATAAAAAACGTGGTTCTATGTTCGACTGAGAAAAAGCACCAACTCTTCAAGGTGCGCGAATTGCTTTATTTTTTCATTATCACATAAGTAGATAACCCAGATTACGTTGAACTTTGGAAATCCATGTATATTTTTTAACACATCACACACACTGGGTTTCTCATTTATTGAAATTATTTACAAATTATGGTCAATTAAGACAGAAATTTGCGGTGATATAATATTGTATTTGAATATTTCAATATTTATTTTGAAAAGAAATTATGAAAATTACCTTTAGATCGCCCTATTAACCTTTTCTATTATTTTTTTAATAATTCAAATGCTTTAAAATATAAGTTTGCATAGCTTTTTATTAAAAAAAAAACTAGTACTTTAACTTGCATTATTACAGGAAAATGCGGACAGAATGAAGTTTATGATGTTTGTCCATCGTCGTGTCCACCAAGGACGTGTAAGACCAAAGATGCCGCGTTTAAATGCAAAGAACCACTAAAATCGGGGAACCCCAAATGTCCGCCCCCAAAGTGTCGATGTGCTGAAGGATTCT